>CM025851.1:34479214-34499794 GCA_003952965.2 Morella rubra
GTACTGCTGTATTGTCTGCGCAGTCTGCTGCTGTGTCTCGCTCCAAGTTTGAGCTTCCCAAGGGAGTTCCCAGCATCAACAGGAAGGTGAATGAGAATGCCACGGTTGCCTTGTTGGAGCCCATGTTGGTGAGGAGAGAGGCTGATACGTGGCCGGGGTGAGAGGCACTCTGATCTCAGGCAGGATGGATTTCTGAGATCAATCGTTTTGCACGTCCTTTATAGAAGAAGAGTAGTGAAAACTGGGCTAGATAATGGTTGCCAAGTACCAGCACCGAGAAGGCCAGAGATACCTTTTATCGGCCAGAGATAATGAAAGGAAATTTATCGGCACGTAAGGCCGTTTTGTTGCTTTGCAGTTTGCTTATGCCGTAATCTCTGACCATCCTAAATAGTTTGGCCAAATTAAATATTTATTTTACCAAAATAAATATATAAAAAAAAAACTGGGAAAGCAAGCATGCCCAAAAATCTAGCTTTCTTTTAGTTGTGGAATCTCTTGATCGAAACAACACAAGTATTGAAATTTTTCTATATATAATAAGGCAACTAAGGTCAGATCTTTAAGAGAGGCCAACCATATCACGGTGACCTTAGTCAACCAGATCGTCCTATTTTTAATTAAAATACAATGTTCTAGACAAAAGATCTTTTATGATCTTTTTAGGTGTTTGTATTTAGGCCCCTTCAGAGAATGACGGTCGTCTGGTTAGTCTATTGTACTGGGATTACATGATTGAAATTTAAGGGAGTTGCTAAAGAGGACAAAGTTTCAGAATAACAATTTTATTTTCTTTTAATATTTTGCTGTGCCTCGTAATGGGAAAGGAACCTGAAATTAAACTGAGGGGTTGGGTAAGGTTAAAGATTATTTAATAAATTAGATAATAAAAAAAAATTATTACCCAAAAACAATTAACTATCAAAAGGCACAAATAATTGGTTGTACTGGATAACTTATGGCTTGGTGCCTTGGTCTACAATGAAGAAAATATCATTATTCATTAGTATGACGGAAATATGCAAATCTGCATATTATAAGCCTTTTTTTGGGAAAGAAATATGCAAATTTTCACTGATTTATAGGGGGAAATGGGAGAGTGTGTTCTAGAAGTAGTCTAGTAGATTTGGTCAACATTTGTACGCGAAGAGTAATATGGCTATCAGAGTTCAGAGGAAAGAAGAGAGAGAAACCCTCTGGTTCAGAGCATGTTGAGCTGGTTGGATTGTGTTTCAACTGAGCACACGAAATAACGTCGCCAAGCACAGAGGAAGGCGGTTGATGATAAAGATACTTGTCAGTTTGCGTCCATGTTGGATTTAATTATCCCTTGAGCTATTCCACCAACAAAGACGTGGTCTATAATCTTATTTGCGTTCTAAAGTTGCGGTTTCCGATTCGAAGTTTTTTGAAAGCCCTTCGTTCTCTTTACGTGGTTGCCGACCACAAATTTCTTGTGCGCAAACGCCACCGAGCGTTAAGTGGTGTTCCAGAAGCAGATTTGGTCAACATTGGTATGCGTAGGGTGATCTGATTGCCATTTGCATCTTCCCATACTCCCACTCCGAAGTAGTTGTGGTAGTGGAGATTGAACAGGGGAGCTTTTCAAATTAGTCAGAGTTGATTGGGGAAGAGAGAAAAATATGTCTTTATGATACATATATAGTCTAAACTTCACGCAAATAATATTAAATATTTTGGGTATATGAGAATTTGTTAATAATTAATGACGTGGCCTAATTTTGATTTGGCTCAGTAAAATATGTGGTTGACTTTAGAACGTTAGATTTGTATCTTTAAATCATATTCGTCGTTTTGCATGACTTTACATAATTTATCTTTATACAAAATCATTTATCATGAATAAAGTAAAAATAGTTGTTTACACCAAGACCGATCAGAAAAAGAAAGAGAAATGAAATTCTAGTTGTTTTTTGGTAATTGCTCGCATAAGTTTACAAGCTAAAGCCAATTAATCTACATCTTTGCATTATCTTAATGAATCTAGATGCATGCAGGTGATGTGCGGTTGGAACCAATTATGACGGTCGCAAATCAATTTAAATTATAATAATTTTCAAAGTTTATGTCGACCATCAAATGCCGGAATGAATGCATGCATGAGTGAGTTTTGGAAAGTTAAGAGTACATTTTCTCACAGCCTAATTATTCACAAAAGCTTTTCGTCTCAGATAAAACTAATTTACATGCTAAAGATCATACACAAAAACCAAAGTGACAAAATCCATGGTGCCTTCGGAAAAGCACCCCTTTGCTGGCTTGATAAGAGGTCCACTGTCCACAGCCGAGCTTCTCATGAGAAAAGGATAAAAGTTTGATCGCTGCCTTCTTCTAGTAGTGGACGTTCAATAATATATTTGAGCATAACACCTCTTTTCTTAATAATTGTTTACCTATAATGCCAAATTCATCTGGTCAAGATAAATCAAATGGGCATTTGTATCTTTCTTCACTGTCGTTAGAGAATGCGAAAAAGGGACACAAAATGACAGAACATGTAAAAGTACCTGAAGACGAGATAAAAAGTTGGTGTGTTTATTTTCCCACCAGTTTTCCTGAATTCATTGGCGACTGCCTGACTGGGTAACCAAAAACGAACCCAAGCATTTTTTTTTAAAAACAAGGTTGATACGTCTGTAACGCATTGTTCTTTTTTCTTTTTCTTTTTTTCAATTTGTCCTGTTTGCGCTTGGTCAAATTGTTGTAATCTGTGCCTTACCAATTGATGGCTTTTAGTTCATAGGAAACAATCATCAAACGGGATTCAAGATCAAATGGGGTGACTCAAGAAGATTTTTCAAAATTGAAACATCCAAAATACGTTTTCTTCCATTTTTTTTTATTTTATTATCAAAGGTAAAACTTTATTCAAAACATTCGGACATCTGCTCTCATAAAACGTACCACTTTTTTGAGCAGTACTAGTCCTTGCAAACAACAGACCGGCAAAGAGAATTCCATTTTAACGATAAACGAAGGCATACTATTACGCACTTTCTGTTTTCTGCACTGAGAAAATACAGAAGAAAAGAAAAGAAAGAGAAGCATTCTCCGAGCATTTCTAGCAGGTTCTTTATTCTAACATTTTGGTTAGAATAGAGAGTCAATTTAATAAGAAGGTCAAAAAACATCATGTAGCAGCTTATCTATTATAATAAATTTTAACAAAAAAGTTTAACATATAAATAGTGGTTCTCTATTTTTAGAGAATTACTATTCACTTCACTATTTTAAATTTATTAATTTAAAATGTAAGGAGCCAAAATATTAAAGATATTAGACTAATTAATTAATTAATAACTACGTCGATATAAAATTTTTAGATATATCTTTTTATTATTTGTGAGGATAGTGAGATACATATAAATGAAGTTTAGAAAGAGAAATTTTTTGAAATTTATTTTCTTGAATGACGTGAGAGTGAAAAAAATATATTTCGATAAAAAATTTCAAAAATAATTTTCATGGGTTTTTATAATTTTTTCAAAAAATTGAAACTAATAATTAGATAAAAAATTTATTGAAAATTTAAATATATTTTTGTGTGAAAAAATCATGTTTGAATTGAAATTATTTTTAAAATATAGAAAAATTTTTTAAAATCATTAAATAAACATCACCAAAAGTTCTAGATCAAAGGGTCAAAATCTTCCGTTTTTGCTTTCTTCTTAGAACTCGTAACAATTAATATTAAGGGGATGTTCAGTTTTGTAGAATTTTAAAGATTTGAAGTGTTTTGAAAATTTTTAGATAATATTAAATTTATTAATATATGTGTATAAATTATTTTTAAATAATGTTAAAAAATATATTTAGTTTTAAAATTTTAGAATTCTAAGTAATCCTAGAATTCTTTGAAAAACAAACAACTTCTAAATCTGCGACTATGTGAGAATAAGTTTGGTCCAGATCATATGTCAGTCCTTCCACTCTTCATCGTAGATTGCACGGAAAATCAATGTGCCGTTTCTATAACTAACGTGTCACCATAACTTCAAGTGCAAATGAAAACTCGTACTCTCAAATTTAGATGCTTCAAAGTACGCGCTCATCCTTTATTTGACAACTGTCATTGGACATGGCAACGTTCACATGGAATCAGCGAGTCGGAACATTTTTAGTACGTTGGCGAGATGGAAAACATTACTCAAAAAGGGTTCAAGAACAACTGGGCATGTTCGATTATTTTTTTTTTTTTAAGATTTACATTCTATTTTTATATTTATAATTAAAATATCACACAATATTTTAATATAATATATTTTTTACACACATTAATTTTTTTTAATAATTTTTACACCATATAATATAATTTTAATATCACTTAAATATTCATAATTTTACGAGAATATTACAAATTTCTTTAAAGCGAACATCATCAGAGTGGTAAAGAGGAGGTGCTTAGAAGAGAGAGAGAGAGAGAGAGGAGGTAGACATGCTGAGCTGTTGGCGCCTCATGGGACCAATGAGAATCGGTAACACGTCTTAGAATAACGTGGGGAGAGTGTGCCTGTGGGACCGCGTATATGTCGGTCTGCCAGAGGATAATACAGTGAAAGAGAATGTATGGGGACACGTGGCTGTTACAAAGCGAGTAGGGAGGCATCGAGATTTTTGCGAATAGTTGGAGCACGGGATACCTCTTTGTCTGGCAATATTGATGTCAATTTCCCAAGATAACTTTACTTGGGAGAAGCAGTTCGACAAGTGGTCGGTTTGGGTTGGCTGTGCCCTTTTTGGTATTTCTCAAAATAGTGGTTTTTTATACTATTTCCGGTAACATTCTTTCACGTCCTGTTCTCGTTCTCAGTGCTCAGGGAGGTTGCTAGGCTGTTGCCCCCTCCCTTCTACCAAGAAAAAAGAAAAGAAAGAAAGCATTCTAAGTGTCAAGAGCAGGCTTGACAAACTTGTCCACGGGGCTCAGAAAAATGAAGGAAAAAAAACAACTACATTTGGGTCACTTGAGTATCAAACGTAATAGCTTGGATAGGGTGTGAACCAGAACAACTACGTAGAATCCCAGAAATGATCTCTGCTCCCAGCCACCTCTTTCCCACCCCTCCATCATTCTTTTCTTCGGCAGCACTATCCGAACCATTGCCGGTGGAGTTCCCTTTGATTTATACCAGGAAAAAGAAACAGATTATTAACCAGGGAAAATACAGTCCAAAGAGATAAAAGAATAAATCCGCAATGTGTAAAAACCAACAAACGAATCAAATTATAGGCCAAAATTAAACTGATTACCACTGGATGCTGGTGTCCTGGTTCTATTGATCATGCTGTTTGAGAGCCCCTCATGTTCTTTTGCTCCCGTCGTATTTGGTGCCAAATGCAAAAGTGCTGAATCTACTGCAAAAGAATAAAGATTACAAACAATCAATTTGGTGGTTAAGGAAAGCTCAAAATGGGTGTGTTTTTCTACTTACTAACACACTCGGACAGTTTGTTGGCGGCATCATAGGCAGTAGCGAGGTGTAACGCCAGCGTTGCGTTTATCTTGAGGGCAAGATTGGGATCATCTCCGTCCTTCATTAGGACGCAGAGGCTTTTCATGCTCTTCTGTAGGACTTGCCCGAGGCCCATCCAGCAGTTATGGGTGGGAGCGAAAGGATGACATTTGTCGCTTCCAACGGGACTAGCTGGTCTGCGCATTCTCATGAAAACTTGGTATTGTTATCAAACTGATTCCAACTAAACATTTAAAAAGATAAAATATTCGTTTTGCTTTTGAATGCATGTCGATCGCAGTTTCATCAGTTCACTGATTCGGCAGCTTAATTAAACTTACCAGATAAAGCAACTAGATCAGTGGAATCAAGTTCAGCAGCAGAAAACTTGGCCGTTATGTCACTAAGACTTCCGAAAGGATTTGGAAGGGCACTATTGGCTCCATTTCGGTTTGCGGTCCTGCTATCTTTGCTTCCCAATTGAACTTCCCATGTGGAGCCTCCAGCCTGCAACGGTGAAGTTATTTTCAATTGGCGATGAGGTAAGGAAATTTAAAGGGTCGTCAGTTCTTCGATTCGCTTTGTTTTCTGGGGAGAAAAGTTAGATTTACTTACCAAAGAAACCAATATCTGAGAAGAATTGGCCAAGATATCTGCGCATGAAACAACTCCAGGGCAAACATTCTCCAACGCAGATTTGATATCATCAACAACGACATATCCGCCAGCTGAGCCGGAATTAGGAACTGCATCTTTCTCACTCTCTATGCCATCTGCGTTGTCTAGCAAGATGGAGCTGTCACAGCCCTACACCCGATACATCAGTCACATGTTTGTGAGTACTATGTTGTATCAAAGAAGTAAAAGATATTAAACAAGCAAAAAGAATGTGCGCGAGTGGATGTGGGACGCGGTTCATATTAAATGATACAAATTCGCATAGAGAACTGAACCTTTTAGTATTCTAGAGAGAGGGCAGACGCTTTTCTCTCTAGAATTCCTCCCCCACCACCGACTGATCTCCTCTCCCAAAGATCTGTCTCCAGCGGCGGGAGGAGCAAGAATCCCTCTTCTTTCCTCTTCTCTCACCCTTACCCAAACCCCCTTGTGCTGAGTATCTAATTGAATCCTTTAAGATTCTTGGGTGGGGGAGAGAAAGAGAGAGACGGAGATAGTGGGGGCGGCGAGAATGGGAGTGGGGGAAAAGGGAAGGGCTAAATTTAGGCCCTTTAGGGTTAATTGAATCGGTCGGTCGTTTTGTGTGTGTGTGTTTTTTTTAAAAAAAAAAAACGATGACGGTGGACCGCCACGAAAACGGTAAGGGCTGTAGGATCGGCTAAAAGCGTACTATTTGTATTTTTTTGCTAGGGCTCAACAAAGCGTACTCGCTGATGTATCTTTCTCCCTTTCTCTGGCTCACTCAAACAATTATGTAATGCTCTATTTATTCGTCTTTGGTGAGCATGAGGATTCTGTAAATCTCTTTGTCTGAAACAATCTCGGTACTCGATCGCAATAAACAAACCTACAAACGTACAAACATGAGAAACTGAAACTTTTTTTTTGGTAAGCAAGAGAAACTGAAACTTACCTCAACAAAGCAGTCGTGGAAATGAAGACGGATGAGTTTCGGATTGATTCGGACATCGTTTTGTGCAGCCTGCTCCACCACACCACTCACGATGTTGGACACATTCTGATTCGGACATCTGCTCCCATAAAACGTACCACTTTTTTGAGCAGTAGGAGACCTTGCAAAGAACAAACAGGCAAAGAGAATTGCCTTTGCAACGATAGGCAAAGGCATTCTAGTGGTACTTTTTGTTTCCTCTCTGAGAAAATGCAGAAGAAAAGAAAAGAAACGAAAACTGTCTGTGCTTGTGTGATTTACAGGCTGGCACTACAAGAAATCTCGGCTTCAACGACGGCGGCTTCCGTAGCCGAAACCCCAAAAATCGTCACAAAAGCTTTGCCGCCACGGAAGGAGGTCGTCGAAGCGTGGTCGACTCTGCCGCGTGCCGAGAGCTCTGATTCGACGACAGAAACTCTCTGTCGGCACTGGTCCAGCAACGTCGACCGTTGATTTCGTTGGGGAAGATACCCAGATCCGTCGCTAAAGGCTTGCGGTTAATTGGACGGGCTGGTCGAAGTTGATTTTCACCGACGAATGCCCATGGCGTCAAGAGAGCTCTGCACCGACGAATGTCCATGGCGTCAAGAATCACTACAAGAAAAGTGCCCATCAGCTACGGTAGCAGTCGTGGCAGAAAGCATTCAAAACCGTCCACCATTTTTGTCTCGTCGGGAGTAACCGAGTTTCCTTGACGATTTTTGACTGCCAGCAAAGGGGTTTTCTCGACGATGGAGAAAAGCTAGTCCCTACGATTTCTGCCATCGAAATCGCACTTTCTGAAATTTGGAACACCCTTAAGCGACGAGCAAAGGTTGGTGATAATTGTGGTCAGCCCACCCACAATTGTTGTAGTAAGAGGCTCATGGTTACGAGAGACTGCTTCTTAATTTAGATTTGTTTAATTTCTCCGTGCTTTGTTTACAAAATTATCAAAATTTCTAATTTTTCTTTGTTGAATGCAAAAGAACAATGAAAATGGAATTGTATTTGTATTTCCTGTTTGTCAAATGAATACAAAAGAGCATTTTTATATACAGATTTTTGTAACTACATATGGACATAAGAACAAACATGTGTTGTGCATTGCTACAACTCAGAGATGCAAACTAAGAAGTGTTTACAAAGATTCCTCAATACAAATATAAAATGCTGAATACAAAAGAACAACCAACAGACTAGATATTTGCTATGTTGCATTGTCGATTTGTTGGTGCTGCTGAGTTGGAGATCAAGGTTGGATTGCAGCTGAGGTGCTGACACACTAGATGGAGACTATTTGATGTCTTCTGGTGTAATTGGTTTAACATCCTTCACTGTGCTTGTTGATATCTGTACAAGGTGTTCATTAATATCCCCAAACTTGATCATAAAATTAAAAGAACAGAGGGGAGGAGCAAAACAGAGAGAGAGCAGAGCACTTTCTTGATGAACCATGGCTGAGGTTAACATTCCAGTAGCTTACATAAATCCTTTCTCTGCTTTCGAAAATCTCTAGCGGTGAGCCAATTCTTTCAAACATGTGTGCTTCTGGTTTAGTTAAAGTATTTTTTTTTTCTAAGTCCTAGCGCTAGCACTTCCCGCCCAGTTGCCAAAAAATTCTAAGCGGCAACTCAACGTTCAAAAAGCAATTTAGTTTAATAGAACATTTCTCCCGCACAAAGCAACATTGAGGGCCATAACTTCAAAGTAGGTAATGGATTTTAGATTTATATATACATGTGCCTTGCTATATCCCTTATCCAACTTTGGATTTTCAAGTAATTTATAATCGAGACTGATAGGTGCTTAGAAGCTATAGTTTCCCTGAAAAATTATTCAAGTGTGTAGTAGCCGAATAACAAATACTAAATGAAAGCTATACTGATCTGAGCAAGATAGATGTGTTTAGTTTCCATGTCAATTATATTTTATGATTTGTTCAAGATAGACGTGTTTAGTTTCCGTAAAGAAATATATAGGAGTTTAGTATCCGTAATATGAACAACAACAGATTTTATGATTTGCAAAAGATAGATTTGTTTAGTCTCCGTAAAAATAAAACAAGGATATTATGGTTTACACAAAGGGAAACGACTCTAAAAATGTTAAACTCTACAGATTTTACATTGATTAAAACATATCAAATTCAAGAGACATATTTGTAGCAACAAGTGAACGTTCAGCGAGGTGATGGTGGGACAAAGTAACAAATGGCGAGATTAGCAGGAGACAGGCACGATGGAGTCACATCCAGCATGAGTAGAAAACCTGTAGATGTATATCGACATGGTTAACACTCCGCTGCAACATAACAGAGAAATTTAAAACAGCTCAGTTGTGAAGCACTCTCATCTCACCAAGCAGGTGGCCAGAGCAATGACCGTGTTTTTACAAGGGAGAGAAGCTGCTCAACCTGTTCAGCCCTCTTGCTCTCATCCTTAGTCTTGTTATAAAAAAGTACCAGCCAATTTTACACAAAACAAGGATTTCCTGTCACATAATTAAAATTGGTCAAAAAAATTAAGTATATGTAAGCCTTCTTAGAAATACAGTAAATGATCAAAGACGAGTTGGAAATTAGTTCAACTCAAAAACAGTGAACACAAAGATTAAGAAATAATGCAAATGTATCTTCAGATAGAAACCACAAGCAATACAACATAGCTTCACAGTCATCCTCACCCAAATGCAACAACTCTTTCTACAATCCCGAAAATCATAGACAATTGGAGGGTGATAAATGCAGAACAATAAATATGAAGCATGTTACATGGACGCAATCTTCCAAATTTAGGATACAAGCTGGTCAGAGCAACCAAACTCAACTGACCACCATATATTTGTGAACCTGCCACGAATATATGTCTTCCGCTTGAAACCAAGAGCAACAAGCATAAGTATTGAAACCAAGAGCACCAGTTAGACATTGTGCTAAAAGACAGAGATGAAACAGAGTTAGTAACCCCTATGAATGCCCAGAGCAAGACACCAAAGGTGAGGTGCAGCTAGAACAAAAATCCTATCAGTCTAGCAACCTCCTCCAATGATCTTACAATAGAGCAATACCTGCTTGTGAAACTGGTTGAAGTGGCACTGAAAAGCCAAACTCATACTTCTTAGATAACCACTCATCTCAATTTGTATGATGTAAGGATGCATATCAAACGAAGTACAAGGGAGACAGAAAAATCTAATACATGGCAAATGAAAGAAAAAGGCATGTTGTGATATTAAGACTAGCCTAAACCAAAATTTTCCCTTCATGTTACTAACAAACGTACAAATCCTTCTGGATAAAAATATTGAATTTGTCCAAACAAAAAACTGTGAAACTTGTTATTCTCAGCAACATCGTCAAGCGAAAACCTTGTGTTTTGAAAGAAAGGACCTCTAAAAATCAAGAATAAATCTGACTATTTCGCAACCAATGTTTTTTTTTTTCAGAATTTGAAGATGCAACCAATATTCCTTTAGTGATCCCATGTAGAGAGTGCAGGTCAGCTCTGTTTATAGCTAGATAGGATAAATGAGATACAACATCGAAAAACAGTAACTGCCGTTCAAAGAATAGTTGGATCATGACAACAAGATGCAGAACTTGTGCTGAGAACACTTGAATGTAAAGAACATGATGGATTTTATTACCCATCAAGTGGCCATACAACTAGATAGAGATAAGGTGTCAAGTGGACAAGTCCACATTCATATCAATAGCAAGAACCATAGTACCACTGCTATTTATCATCATCCTTCAAGTTTTATCACAACTATTTTACAAGAATACCTATAAGATATTCTAGAATATGAATATCTACAAAATCACAAGCTGAAGTCATAAACCAGTCACAAACCACACATGATTTTCTGTTCAGTTCTATACCTACAGAACCAATCTTGACAAACGTCCCCAGAGCACCATAATCACCCCAATCGATAAACTCTAGGATTTATTGAGTACCAACAAGCTGCAATGGCATTCCAGCTAGTGCACCTTTCCCCATTAGATATTTAAAAAGTCAGAAATAATTCTAAACATCAGAACAAGTATGGATATTTTAACAGTGATGAACTCCACTTAGGAGTGAAATCTCAACAACAGGAGAACTTCCATTAACAAATACTAAATAATTATTCTTCAAGACGCCAAGCCTACACGATATATTTCAACAATGGACGCAAACCTTCTCAGAGAGCTGCCTATTCTGCTCTCATGTTGGCGACTGCCTCCAAAGCCTTGAGTATACATTGATTTCTCTCCATCTTCTCAAGCTTCCTCTCTTGGCTAGCTGGGTCTTTCAACAACAAAACTTTGGACATATCTTTTACACCTGCCATGTCCAGGGATTCCTCATCATCTTAAAAGGTAATATCCAATTAAGCATCAAACTCAGAATTAATTCACCACAAGTGCTGCAGCCCCTTTCTACCACCACAAAGTGCACATAGAGTGACTATTCTACAAACATATACCTGTAATGACTCAAGAGTAGCTGTAGACAATCGGCCAAATTGAAAAGCTAGGCACTCATTCCTTGTTGTTGTAGAAAATCAAATGAAGAGAGTCTGGACACCTATAATTTCCACTTAGTGGACAGAAATTCAATACAGACCAAAGGAAACCAAAACAGATGAAAAAGAATACACAAGTATCCTTTAAGGCAAAACCAAATATGTTCACTTGACAAAACAATCACGAATTTTAAATTGCAGCATACCAGACCTGTAATATGCACAGCAAAGGACTGAATTTGAGTATCTTGCAGCTGATTCAAGCAATCACAAATTTTACATTCATAAGTACCAATTTAGCTTCCTCTGTTGTGCCACAAAAAGGCAAAATTTGCCCAGCAGAACACCAAAATTTGCAGCATACCATCCCTGCAATATGCACAACAAAGGAATGAATTTGACAGCCAGATATCCTAATTTTTAAATATGCACATCAGTTGAAAGAAAAAAGTACGAGTCATATGCAGGATCCAAACCATCGCTGCCGAGGACAACTCCAACCCTAAACATCTAAATCGGAGTCGAACTCCCCACTACTAGGCAGCATACTTAAAGTTAACAATATGTAGAGAACTCAGAGTTAGGAAGTGGAAATAAGCTCACTGAGGAGGAAAATCTTTGATTTCAGAAACGCATGTGAAGGTAGAAGCAGGGAAGTTATGACTATCCCGGCAATGTTATCCCCACATGGTGTGTGGAAGCCAGAATACCCATATCTCTGTGAATTTTTGGGGGACTGATCGGTTACTGCAAATTGGGAGACTTTTTAAATCTGAACAGGGACTCCACGCTAACTGCAAAATGAGGGCAAAACTTATTCCAAATTCATGGCTCCTTGGCATGTACCCAAATTCGGTGGATGCAAGATGGTACCTGTTAATGAGTCGGGCTTCCTCTTCGAGCATAACAGCAAAGGTCGAACAATGGACCTTCACCGAATTTTTTCACCGGAGATCCTTGACGAGCAAGAAGATTGTGGTCGGCATAAATATCGCACTAAAAAATCGTTGGCGACGACCACCTTCGTCGGCTCTGGGATTTTTCTTGACGGACCCAGGTGGTGGAGGAAAGGTGACTGGGTTACCAAGGCACCCACGACGGCTGGTTCGTCGATGTAGTGTGGAGTTGGAAAAAAGAATTATATAAGCGCTACAGTAATTTCGATTTGGACATTCGCCGACCAGGAAGCCGACGCTGACTTGCGGTCGAGCTGTGAATCTTCAACTTCGACGAGTTTGACTGAGTGGTGGAAGAAGCCTGCGCTTTACCCACGTCCGCAACTTACCGCGTGGCTGAAACGGGTATTTCTACTGGTGTGGGTGTGTTTGTTTTATAGATGTTGGAAGGGAGCGATGTTGAAAATTCACCAATGGGTGAAAAAGTTAATACGATGACTGGGTGTGGTCTAGGCATTGGACACGTATATTTAGGACACGTAAATGGGTTAAATGAAACCAGGTGCAGGTGCTCTTTTGTCCAAAATTTTTTTTTTTTGAAGATGTAAGGATTGAAATTTATAAAATTAAAATCTAGGAATTAAAAAATAAAATGTGCGTAAAATGTAAGGAATTATCTATTTTCTTACTTTTTTTCATCTTTTTACGGAAATCATTAATTACTTTGATTTTTCTCCCTACTTGAATTAAAGCTCGCCATGTAAGGAACCTCTCCCTCGCCGACTCCGACTGATACCCTTCCAAGCCTTGTCTCCGAGCTCTCTTCTTATCCAAACCCCCCATTGGCCGGCCATCTTCTTACCACCAACCACCATTACCGCTTTCTTCTATACCTCATTCTTGGCTATATTAAAGCGTTTAGGATGAAATATATAACTATCTTATTCCTTCGGTTCTGTGTATCACAGAATGAATAGCATATCTCCTGAATATTGAAATCATTTTTCAATTTGAAGGATTTTAAGTATTGGAAAAATGTAGTCCTACTGTAAAAAATAATACAATGAAGAAAATCTCCCAAGTATGAGGGAAATATGCAAATCTGCATATTATAAGCCTTTTTTTGAAAAGAAATAAGCAAATTTTCACTGATTTATAGGGGGAAATGGGAGAGTGTGTTCTAGAAGTAGTCTAGTAGATTTGGTCAACATTTGTATGCGAAGGGTACTACGGCTACCAGAGTTCAGAGCATGTTGAGCTGGTTGAATTGTGTTTCAACTGAGGAAGGCGGTTGATGTAATGTCGCCAAGCGCAGAGGAAGGCGGTTGATGATAAAGACACTTTGTCAGTATGCGTGCAGGTCCCCGCGCTCTCTCAGATTCCCTAAGCCACAAGCTTGTGGCCAACCCGGAACAGGTCCACAGCTGAGCTTCTCATGTGAGAAAGGATAAAAGTTTGATCGCCGCCTTTATCTATATTATATAGATATATATATATATATATATATGTATATTGTCGCGTTGCCACACTCGGAACAGTTTGCATCATGATGAATCCATTGCATATTGGCTGGGTACGAAACCAATCTAACCCAAGCATTTTTTATGAGAGAATGTGTTGCATAATTGATTCGTCTGTAACGCGGAGCAGGACAGAATTGAACGTCAACAAAGTTGATATGATTCATAATTCTCCAAGATGGAGATTGGCCGGCCTACACTTCCTTGGAAGATAACCCATTCTAGAATAATTGCACAAGATCTCCAACCTCTTAATTTCCAAGGGACCAAATATTCTCTCATAAAAAGTTCAGACAAGTAGCCAAGAACCTATTACTTTAAGCCTTTTGGAGGAAATATATAACTATCTTGCTTCTTCGGTGCTCTGTGTATAAGTCTTTAAGTACTGCTATTAATTTTTTTCTCAACTGGGTTAATATTTTATTTAATATATTAGATAATATAATTTATCAATTTAAATTTAATTTATTTAAATTAAGGAGTAGTTTCACACTTAATATATAATTTTAATAAAATCTAATCTAATAAATTTTAAAATACAATAAGCCCTCAAAAGATGTTTCCTCAAACGTATGCCCAGTAGCACTATGCAGTCCAAGAAACTGATAAAAGGAAAAGGAATGAAACACGTATTCCACAGAGATAGAGAGTACCAGTTGAAGATTACGTATTGTCTCAGTTAATTGGCTCAATTTTTTCTCAACATTTTAGTTAATAAATCTTCTATTAATTTATAGCTTCATTTTTTTTTCAATATTATGGTCTCTAACAATTGTTAAACTAATCAATTTTCTTCAATATTTTGATTTATAATTTTTTGAATAATCTATTAACTTCATTTACTTTTATATTTTCGTCTTTAACTTTTAAACTAATAAATTTGACACATTTTTAATCAAAATTTTGATCTATAATTCTTTCGTTAATCAATTAGTTTCATTTTTTTCAATATTTTAGTCTCTAATTTTTTAAAGGCTAAATTATTCCGTATGTCCCTGGGTTTGACCTTTTCCCAGTTTGGTTTTCAGGGTTTGATTTTTCTTAAAAATATCCCTGGGGTGAGGACCCATTACCAAATAGATCCTGCTGTCAACTCATTGGATAGAAATACACACGTGCTAACGGTTTACTTTTACATGTGGGAATTGACAGCTCGGAAAAAAAAAAAAAAAAAATCCACCCAATCGCAATGTGACACGTGTGAGTAAAATAAATAAAAATCAAAATATTTTTTTAAAAAAACAAAATAAATCTATAATTAATTAAAAAAACATAATGAACTTTTTTTTTTAATGTTAAAAAAAAAGGACCGGATCGGGGACCCCGATCATTTCTCGGTGGAGGCCCCCTCCACCAGCCGTCGGGGGAGTCTGGCCACCCAGAACTGGGCGGCCAGCGGAGGGAGGAGGAGTCCCTCCTCCACCCCGGCTCTAGGGCGGTTAGGGGACCTCCCCCATCCCGCAACAGTGGTTGCGGAATGAGGGAGGTCCCCTAGCCACCCCAGAGCACTGCCCGGGGTGGAGGAGGGATTCCTCCTCCCTGAATTGGGCGGCCAGACTCCCCTGGCGGCCGGTGGAGGGGGCCTCCACTAGGACCGAAGCGGGGGGGGGGGGGGGGGGGGGGAGGGAGCTCCCTCATCCCACTGTTGTGGGATGGGGGAGGTCCCCTAGCCGCCCTATCCCCGGAGTGGAGGAGGGATTCCTCCCCCCTCCGCTGGGCGGCCAGACTCCTCCGGCGGCCGGTGGAGGGGGCCTCCATTAAGAAAGGATCGGGGGTCCCCAATCCGGTCCTCTTTTTTTTTTTTAACATTAAAAAAAATAATTATGTTTTTTTTTATTAATTTTAGATTAATTTTTAATTTTATTTATTTTACTAACACATGTTACATTGCAATTGGGCTATAATTTTTTTTTTTAATCGGGCTATCAATTTCCATGTGTAAGCCGTTAGCCACGTGTGCATTTTCATCCAATGAGTTGACGGCATGATCGATTTGGTAATGTGTCCTCACCCCAGGGATATTTTTAGGGAAAATCGAATCCTGAGAATCAAACCCCAGGAAGATACGGAATAATTTAGCCTTTTTAAAACTAATCTATTTGGCTAATTTGTACTTAATATTTTGGTATATAATTTTTTTGTTAATCTATTAGCTTCATCTTTTTAATATTAATTTGGTCTCTAATTGTTAAACTAATCAATTTGCTCATTTTTATTCAATATTTTAGTCTATAATTCTTCTACTAATATATTAACTTCATTTTCTTCAATATTATATATGGTCTCTAATTGTTAAACTAATTAATTTTGCTCATTTGTTTCTCAATATTTTGGTCTATAATATTAACTTCATTTTCTTCAATATTTTGGCCTTTAATTTTTAAAATAATAAATTTTGCTCATTTATAACCAAGCATGTTCGTTTTCACAGCGTTCTGAGAATTCGCATTCAACTAAAAACACAATCCCACCGAACATGATTTATTTGAGGATGCTGTACTGTAGTTTCCGATTTTGCCCTGACCATATTTATACAGAATTACTAAAATACCCTCCAGTCATGCGTTACATACATCAAAACCGAAGGGTAAAATGGACTTTTAAAAAACACATAGCCCCCACACGTCAGCTCATTAAATACTCAGACACGTGAATGGACTAAATACCCTCAACTAATTTACGCAAGTTTTGCTTTGGTAAAGGGCGATTTGGTCATTTCCCCCCTCCTCCTGCGTGCGGCCTGCAGCTTGTCAGCTTGTCCCTGCGTGAGTCAGTTTTGTTTTTTTGCAAAAGTTGAGTACGTTTAGTCATTTTCGTTTTCTTCCCCTTTTTTTTTTTTTTTTAAAATACCTTTCAAATATTCAACTTTTAATAAAAAAAATTAAATTCGAAATTATAATAAATATTACAAATAAACAATATTATTTTACATTTTATCTTCTTCACTCGTCCTAATAAAAATAATCTACAAAAAACAATCTTAAAAATCATCATTAATTTTTTTACACCTCAACAATTTATACACAAACACCAATACAACTTTAACATCACCTAAAAATTCTCAAAACACTTCAACTCTTACGAAAAAACATCAAAACGAACATCACCCAAGATTTTGGTCTATAATTTTTGAAATGCAACAGTAAACAAAAACAACCTCAACAAAAATCTACCCCCGGTGTTTGCTTTACGCCAAAAGATATTACATAATAATATCTGGGTTACAGTGGTGCTCTAGAAGTACATTGGTCAACATTTGCTATCAGAGGTCAGAGGAGAGAAGAGAGAGAAACCCTCTGGTTCAAACGCTGATAATATTCGAAGTCTCAAAATTATTACATACGGGTAACATTAAAATCTATAATCAAACGTAATAGTTTGGATAGGAAGTGAACCAGAACAACCATGGTAGAATAATCCCAGAACCCATCACTGCTCCCGGCCACCTCTTGCCCACCCCTCCTCCATTACTCTTTTCTTCGGCAGCACTACCTGTTCCATTGCCGGTGGAGTTCCCTTTCATTTAAACCATGAAACAGAAACAGATTATTAACTAGAGAAAATACAGTCCAAACTCCAAAGAGAAAAAGATTAAATCCGCCTGTAAAAATCCGCATCTAAGGAGGGCCCCCCTTAGGAACAGAATTAACAGACGAGTGGAATCAAAGGGTGAAAATTCATATGAAACAGAGGAACTTGGTTAGTCTTCATTGTGTTTAAATCCGCTCGTGCAAAAACCAACAACCGACTCAAATTATAGGGCCAGAATTAAACTGATTACCACTGGCAGCTGGTGTCCTGGTCCTAACTCACATGGCTTCATCGCCAAATTTTACCAAATACCCTAACTCACCCTCAATGAGATAAACCAGTTTCTTCTAAAGTTTTTGTTGTGGTCGAGCTCGAAATGGGAAGGGCTGTCCAATCTGGCAAGAATGATAGTAGAAGGTGGGTGAAGTGGTGTGTTTTTCTTCATACGTCGCTTGAGCATTGGATTCAATCGTATATTTTTTGCGTCAGGGGAAACAGAATAACAGACGAGTGGAATCAAAGAGTGAAAATCCATATGAAACAGAGGGGCTTGGGTTAGTCTTCTTTGTGTTTGTTTACTGCTCCAAAACTAAGAAGAACCTTCTGAAACATAAGGGACCAAGGCCTAACCAATACTTGGAACAACAGAAGGAATTGAAAATCTAGATTCTGAAGCCCAATGAAAACTCCCCGAATGGATTAATGATCCATTGAGAAATGGGATGGAAGTTCCATTTTAAACAATATGAAAGAGCCTGATGCAGAGAACATCCAAGATTTCCTGATTCCGACATCGGGTGCAACGCCAAGCTAGGATATTAACAAAGAAGCATGGTACAACAAACACCACATTTACAATCACTCCAAATCCGCATGTGTAAAAACCAAGAAGCGAATCAAATTATAGGGCAGAGTTAAACTGATTACCTGTGGCAGCTGGTTTACTGGTCCGATGGATGCTGTTTGAGAACTCCTCAAATACTTTTGCCTCTGTTGAATTAGGTGCCAGATGCAATAGTGCTGCAGAAGAATAAAGATTACAAACAATCAATTTGGTGGTTAAGGAAAGCTCAAAATGGTTTTTTTTTGTTTATATATACTTACACACACACTCGGATACTTTGATCGAGGCATGATGGGCAGCGCAAGGTGTAACCGCAGCCGTTACGTTTATCTTGAGGTCAAGATTGGGATCATCTCTGTCCCTTCATTAGGACGCAGAGGCATTTCATGCTCTTCTGTAGGACTTGCCCGAAGCCCATCCAGCAATCTCGGGTGGGAGCTCTGGCATCACCGGCAACGAAAGGGTCACATTTGGCGAGGCCGACTAGCTGATCTGTGCATTCTGCTCTGTCTTGCTCAAAGTTTGAGCTTCCCAAGGGAGTTCCCAGCATCAACAGGAAGATGAACGAGAATGCCAAAGTTTCCTTCTTGGAGCCCATGTTGATGATGGGAGAGGCTGAGCACGTCTGAATTGCTGGTAGTAAGAGATACGATGCGAGCTTTTTTTGCGTCGGGGTCTCTCCAGTCAGTGACAGACAAGTGTTGGCATTTGAGCCTCTGAAATTGTCTAGACTCTTTTGAACCGCCTTTGAGGTTCTCTCTTTTCGTACTTGTCTTCTTCTTCTTTTCTTTTTCAGCCGTAGATGGTAGACACGTAATGGAATGTTAGAGAGAGAGAGAGAGAGTACCAGTTGATGTGAAATTTGTTTGGACCTTTATCAGGTCAAAGACTACCACATTTGAAAGCAATTAAGACAATGCATTACGTCACTGTGTTTGCTTTTCCTTCTGCAGAGATCATGCAGTGTGCAGGAGATTCTTTATGCCAAACTAGAGGCATTTCCTTTTCTTGACCCACACAAAATGACTAATTTTATTTTGTTTAGAGAACCTTAATTCCAATCGTCCTAAAGAAGTCACCCTCGGATTTATAAGCTCCAGATACATGACAGGCGCTATTTCCCAAAAATTTAAGCCCAAACGAGACGCTGATTGGCAATTACTTTCAATTCACCCCAAAATGTCCCGATTAAACATCCATCAAACACATGGAAATAGCAATGGCAGAGGTCTTTAAGGAAGACTTTCCCCATCCTTTCTCAAGGAAATATTACTGAACACTGGAATTTGCCTGCACAATAAAAACTGAAACCGTAGAGAACAAAGAGGCAACACCTCCCAAAACAAGAAAATGATCAGTGCCATCACAATCATCATACCCATGTTCGAACTTACTCATTTAGGTTTTGTTGACAATAAAAGTAACAGATACATCAGCTCAGATTGTTTGGAAAACAAAGAACCAAGCAGGGGATTTTTGTGTTTCACTAAAAATATATATTCAGGCAACGTTCATGCCTAGCCATTTTGTTGCAGGAATAACAATACCAATACTGATTTATCTCTTGATCACGTACAATATGCAACAATTGAAGCCAGATCACATCGCTTGTTCTCACCTTTTCTACGTTCTCTTCAATTTGTATTTTCCTCAAAACATGCCATAAAACATCAACGAAAATGTTCATCAGTTTCCAGTCTTAACTGGAATTAGTGGTAATAGAGGTTCCGGCGGGTGCTTTTGTCTGAGCACCCTATTAGGCCATGACATAGAGAAAGCTGATGGTCCTCATTTCTCTGTATTTGATAATAAAACCTACATTATTCATCAGTAAATGTTCTATATTCTGGAAATCAGAACTACCATAAGATACTTTTCATGTGAAATTCTGAATAGTATTCTAATTCGGCGTAAGCTCATCGACGGCGTTTGCAATGAAAGAAAAAAAAGAAGACAACTCATAATGTCATTCACAAATTCGTTGTTAGAATGCATTAACGTGGCTACCGTGGCTTTAAAACCAACGAAAAAGATTTCAAAAACAATAGTTAAAATAGCACAAATACAACACGACACAATAAATCAAACATGTAGAATCATTCCACATCTTTTACGCTTCCAGCTTGACCTCTCCTCTTAGATGAAATCAAGAAGCAAATCCAATTGGCAAGAACTCAATATTAGCCTCAATACTAGA
>CM025851.1:34500434-34527045 GCA_003952965.2 Morella rubra
ATTATGTTCAGCATGGGATATCCCAAAGACAAACATCACTCACTCAGAAGAAGGATACCTGAATGTTTACAGGTACAAAAAGGAGCCCAAATTTAAACTGCGGGGTTGGGTAAGGTTAGAGATTATCACAAATGCCCAGTCCCCTAGAACTGGCTGGAGTTGGAATTTACAACGGTTGGCGATTAGTAGATCATAT
Organism: Morella rubra; assembly: GCA_003952965.2. Classification (NCBI taxonomy): domain Eukaryota; kingdom Viridiplantae; phylum Streptophyta; class Magnoliopsida; order Fagales; family Myricaceae; genus Morella; species Morella rubra. Next base: position 34,500,631 of record CM025851.1, read on the forward strand.
TATTGAATTGGAACAGACCTTGGGCTTGGGCCTATGCGACTTCCCGCTGCCACAGTTTTCTTACGTTAGAGTACATTTTCTCACAGCCTAATTCACAAAGCTTTCCGTCTCATATATCCAGGAGCAGCTACAAAATCCTGTAAAAAATGTTGCTGCAAATAAAACTAACTTACATGCTAAAGATCATACACAAGGAATAATCATCCTTTACATGGATAAGACAAGAAGTTGATATGAGTTCTTACATTCAGTACTTCATGATCTCAATCCAAGCCGAGGAAAATGACACAAATCCATGGTGCCTTTGGAAAAGTCCTTCGCCGGCTTGATAAGAGGTCCACAGTTGAGCTTCTTCTCATGTGAAAGGATAAAAGTTTGAAAAGAGTAAACTACCGAGAAGGATGTAGGCTGCAGAATATGCCCAAATCAGATATGCCCATCTCTTGTGATGGGCCATTAAGTGTGAAGCAAACCAATAAAGGGGAGGGCTGGCAGACAAAAAGCGTGTTGCCACCTGTCAATAAGCCATCGACAGAAAACAGTGAGACATGAAGGCGTAGGTACATTTGAACCATTTTCAAATAACAGCTACAAGCAAAACAATAAACTACTTCACATTTCTAGCAGTGAACCAGAGCGCAACATCCCTCATCCTTACGTGAAAAAGCAGATTGTTCATAGTAATTGAACCAGAGAGCTAGCAACACTCACATAGAGGGTTTATACAAATGGATCATTACTTACAGAAACTATAAGGTAATAGCACTGATCTTGTTAAGCTCCTTTCCAATTGAAAGATTATTATTGATCTAAGACCAGTATCACAAACCCTCTGGAAACACAAACACAGAGCTTCAATTTTATTTGGAGGTACTTCATGCTTCACAGAAAAATAAATAAAAGATCATATGTATATTTATGTGCCCATTTTTCTTTCTGGGGAAACAAGTGGGGTATGTCTTCATGAAATTGAAGTCAATCTCACAGGAAAATATATTCGTGCTTTCTATTTTGTTATTGGGAAAGGTGAGCACTAATCCGTACAAGGAATGGTACACATCTCCTTGGGCACCCAACACATACCCTTATATAGTGGCTTAACTTTTAGGGGCCTCAAATCCTTGCAAGTTTTTGAAAATATTAGATTAAAGAATGAGATTAATACACTTTGCACTCTCAACTTATGGGGAATCTTGACACTTTGCACCATTTCGTTAAAATTTCATCAATTTGAACAGAAAATAATTTTTTGATACGTGGAATGATAATTTTGTCCTCATAATTTTTTTTAACAATGGCCATTGTATGAGGGTAAAATCATAATCTTAAAGATCAAAAAATATATTTCCGTCAAAATTGATGAAAATTATAACGGAGGTGAAAAGTGTCTAAAATCAATAGTTGTAGTTGGTGGATGCAATATGACAAAAACAATAGATCGGGGTGCAAAGCGTATTTATCCCTTAAAGAATCCACCTTTTTTTTTTTGAGAAAAAGAGGGGGCGGGGGCGATACTACCCAATGGGTGAGCCCGTCACCACAGCACCAACAAGTCTCAGTCCCGTCTACTAGGCCCAAGGTCCGGCTTTACTTTCGCAAGCGATTTTAACTTATGTCCTACTCGAAATCCGGACCTTGAGGCTAGTAAACCATAGGTGGTATCAACTGGGCTATAGCCCTGCTGGCTAAAGAATCCAGCTTTGGATGCCAGAAATTTGGAATTTTCAAATTTGTAATAAGCCCCATGGGCCTCTATTTAATATCAACTAGCATACCATTTACATTCACAATATTAAGTCAAACTGGTACAGAAAAGCAACCAATTGTAAAAAATATTTCTTAAAACAGATTTACAAAGTGCATAATCTTCAAAACATTGAACAAAATAACGTAAGTTACTTGATGAATGAGTCTAACCTGCACATGCATGACAAAAAATGCAGTCGCTGCCATAAATGCCAAGTGCAGAATAAATGGCAGACCAGAGACAGACAAGTATCCCAGCTTTGCTAACGAATCATTTTCTAGTGGTAGAGCATTCACATCCTCCCTAGTTGTATGCTTCCTGTGTCTTAGATTGTGATATTCTGTTACAAGCACTCATTAGTTGAGAATGTTGTCCACACACCGTAATGAAATCGAGGATAACACCTCCAATAAAGATAGTAAGCTCAAATCTTACAAACATTCAGACAGAGACATGAAAGTACAGGACAGAGACAACTGATTCTCTGGCTGGAGATTTCAACTACCCATGATATGATGCACTACATCTTCCCTAAAATGAATGCTCAAATTAACTACAATTTCGACATCTGCAAAAGTAATAGTAATACCTTGTATCTTAGGAGAAGGTTTCTCTGGAAAGTGAGCAATATTTGATCTTGGAATGGACTCCAGAGAGACAAGCACGGGCGAAGAAAACTTTTCTTTGTCAGAAGCTTGAAAACCCAGTGAAAAAAATATTTCAGGCCTCGACTGTGCATAATAGACAACCGAACACAGCGCCAAAGACAATATAGGGGATGCAAGTAAAAAGTTCGGCAACTGTTTCAACTGAAAATATGTTAAGAAACCTGCCCCCCTGGCATCAAAATATACCATCAATGCCTGTATATTTCTAAAAAGAATATTCCACAAGGTATGATGGAAAGAAAATTTACATATGTATACACAGCTAGTTCACTCTTCACACCATAGAGAATTGCATGGCTTCTAATAAAAAGGGGGCGTTCGGGAGTGAAAATTTTGGGGGTTAGAAATTTTGGGTTTTGGGGTTTGTGAAAAAGTAAAGATATTTTATGGATGATGAAAAAGTGAAAGAGAGAAGATTTAAATGAATATTATAATAAAAAGAATATGAGGAGGAGAGAGAGATTACTTTATAATTTTTTAATTGGAAAAAATTTTAGGGGTAGAATTCACCCGAACACCACCAAAAAATCAGCATTTGTTGTGAAACCATGGCTTTTAATAAGAAGAACCACATTTGTTTGAAACTTGAAAAAGGAAATCAACACTATGTTACTCAGAACAGTCCTTTTTCTTTTCCTTTTTTTTTTTTTTTTTGTGTGGGGGAGGGGGGTGTTATGAAATTCTTGCACCACCGTGAAGAAAGTTTGCGTCAAACATGCTATCAAATCAGACAAAAAGAATAAAAGACTTGGTGATGCACCAAATCAGACAAAAAGAAAAAAAGACTCGGTGACATACCGAGCGAAACAAACATCCATTTTGGGGTATTGCTGTGAAGCAATTTTGAGCATGGGAATGTAAAATATGAAATCTTTCAACTAGATATGAGGATTATGGCAAAAAGAACTTCAACTATAAAAGCTGCAAACAAAGCAATAAGGAGATTAGCAAAGAGAAAAGCCATCATCACTGATTACAAAGATTAACTTACCAATAATGACTTTGAATATAATTGTACAGCAGTGGTACTCTTGCTTTGCACCAGGGCCTCGTTTCATCTAAGGAACGTCCTAGACATATATTGTAGTATCCATATGCTTGAAAAGCAATGAATGGAGCGAAAATAGATACGCAACGCAAAGCTTCAGAAACAAGGATCTGCAGTGCCAACTGGCACAAAAAAATAAGAATTACTAACATCTCTATCTTGCCCTTTGCATCAGCACATAACTGAATGTAATCTATAAAAATACTGTGCATATAAAAAACATGCTTCTTGCTTGTCAAACATATAAGACAAAATAACCATGGATCTTTGATTTATGGACTAACATAGTGAAAGCTCACAGCTGACAAGAACAATTATTTCCATTTGGGCTAGAGCATAATGGATGTATATTGATACGTGAACAATAGCACGCAGTCAATGGGTGTACTCGTTATTTGGAAATAGGGAATATTTCGAAACTAGAATAGAGACGGATAACAAACTGTACACTATTTTTTTTTTTTTTCTTTTTTTTTCGTTGCTTCAGCCAAGCCTTTCCCATGGAAACAATTAATAGCCTCAACTATAAAGAGAGAACAAAAAATCAGCAAAACAGAGAAACTCACGTAAGCATTCTTTCTTATGAATACAGCATCATAAGCACGATGCAACGTCCGAAAACAGACATAACCAGCATTAAGCACGCCATTAGACCTTGTACAACCAGAGAGAGCAAGCCAAAGAACAGCAATCCTATTTCCATCAGTGACTAAGTGGTATATTCCTCCAATCGACAACAGTGCATACAGACTCTCCGAATATCTATGATAGCAAGGACAAGAAAAATGTCTTAGCTTTTGATTCACCTTCCAAAAATATTCATGTCAAATTCAGAGAAACTAGAACACTTACATGGACGAATAAAATATGGAAGCCGGATTGAAGCAAAACAAAATGGAAGCCCGGAATGCGGCTTCAGCATCCTTCAAAATTATAACTGAAAGCCTGTAAGGGAGACGAGAAAACAGAAAAAAACAATCAGAAGAAATGATAAAGCTCAAAATGTGGAAGAAACTATTCCCTATTACAAACAGGACATCAAAAATCATATAGCATTCAAAATGTGGCTATGCTAAGTAACCAGGAGTAAATTGCTTGAATTTATTTCGATGAATGAAAATTTGCGAAATGAATTAAACTCACTTGTATAGATAAATAGCCGCGAGTACAAACGCGACGTTGTTGATTACATAGCCGGACAGCGCCAGCACCGCCCTAGATCCTACTAACGACACCAACGGCGCAAAAACTGGGACACAACGTAAGTATTGAAATTTTTCTATATAATAAAGATATAGTTATCGTCTTCAAACTCAAAGTAAAAAGAGAATTCGGTTTCAAACGGCGGAAATGACAACTCCGAACCTGAGCGAGAGAGAAGGAACATTAAGAGGGGGAGTAGGGGGAGGAAGGCGTAGGACTGCTCGTACTCGTAGCCACAGTGGGAGATGCGGACGAAGTAGACGGAGTCCCAAACAACGCCGTTCTCGATGGCGGAGGCAACCAAGGGAAAGAGAATATATTCCGGATCCTGGTCCTGGGTGAGGCAGTTAAGGTCGAGGGGTCCGGAGGTGTCGTACGGGGAGAGGAAGGTGCGCCAGAGCAAGATCAGGGCTAAAAGGAGGAGTCTGGAGAGGATCGCCAACCTGAGCACCAGTGTTTGGTGTGGCTTCGGAGGGAATGTGGTCTTCGCGGACGCCATGTTACGGCGGAGAAAGGTGGCGCAGGTCCTTTGCTGGGCGTTTAGGGGTGGGCATTAGCGCAGGAAGTCTGATTTGGCCTTATCTTTGTAGAAGACAACATAGCTTGAATTGCAAGTGGGCTATATCCTATCTTGGGCGTAGGTGGGATGCATCGTTCACAAGGCCCACGTGCACTATCGGCACGAGTTTATGGACTTGCAACGTTATGTATTGGAAGCTCAACAAGTGAAGCAAAAAACTAAGAAAATGTGAATTGTATATGTAAAAGCTTAAATCACAACTTAAATCATGTATGTTGTGAGGGACTGCTGCACATGTCTGAAATTTATCATAGCATTAAGCTCTCTAGTACGACCAAGTTAGATCAGATTTATTTGAGCACAATATATAAAGAGTGCCACAGATTATCCCTTGTTGTGTATATATATATATTGACACACATTTACAGTGGCGGAATTAGGATTGAATTTAAAGGGAGGCCAACTTTTAAAGTAAAATGACAAAAAAAAAAATTTCTTACGTAATGCAAAAATAGTGTTTTAAAGATAAAATATCGAAAATTAAAGACTAAAAACGTTAAAAATATTGAAATATACATAACGTACTAATTGTTGAGATTGAAAATTGTATACACAAATTTTTTACAATTAATGAAAATTTGATGAAAAAAATAAAATAAAACTTGAAAGAATAGAGAAGTTGATATATACTTGACAGCATAAATAGAGTGAGCAAATTTTCACTTGAAATAAAAAACCACAAGTAGTAGTGATTGCATCTGCAAACCCATGAACATTTTCCCTTTTAAAAAAATATTTTTCCTCCCTTTTACATGAAACAAAACCACCCAAATTCCCCCCTCTGCTTTACAATACTCTCGGGCTGGACAGGAGGCTGACCTGGCAGATTAGTTATTAAAAAAAAAAAATCAAACGTTTTACATGGACCAACCGGGCCCCCCTAAATCCGCCTATGCACATCCATATAGTTGTCTTTAAATCCATGTTAAGCTATATATTTTCAAGTTGACAAGTAACTATGGGATTATATTCAAGTTTGTTTTGTTTAAATCAATTAGAATGATGAAATTTTTCTCTTCAAGAATTTGAGCAAAAATTGGAGTTATTTATATTCTAAAATTATTTGTATTTAGTATGGGACCTTTTGACCATCTTGGTGCACTCAATTATGAATCATTTTAACTTTATTGAAAAATGCTTGGGGTCGTTGTGCTGTTGGTATACAGATTTGATCTTCAAAACACCCGTGAACCTTATCTGTGGACAGCTTGAACGTTGTCCAATTCAAAGCTATCTGGTCTTCGGGTCCGTCTTAACGGCATTTCTTTTCCTTTTTTAACTCCTGAATATGGATGAGTTCCGAAAGGGGGGGCTCGTGGGTATGTTTTTCAAACTCTGTATCTAAGAAAAGAAAAGGAGAAAAGACAAGTAAGTAATGGGAATATGATTGGTAGAGATTCATTTTGCTAAAATTCTTTTTTTTTTTTTTTTTTTTGTAAAAGGAAGAATTCATTGCACTCTGTCAATGTCATAATTTTTGAACAAATTTGACTTAACTAACGGAATTGGAGTAGAATGATAAACTTCGGATATTCGAATTAGGATCATTGTCTAAATATGACATATAAGTTAAGTCAGGAAATTGGTCGGAAGATATAGAATTTGAACTCACGAGCACCTACCAAATACTATTCGTTCGGGTTAAGCAAAGTCGGGTTCATAGTTGAGCTCCCATACTCTAATCCCTAACATGACTCAATCAAGGTAAGGATTGTCCAATCCGACACGATCCCAATTTTATATGGATCTGTCAGTTTGGGTTAGGTTTGGTTTGGCTAGTCTTCTCGAGTTTGGGTCAAGTCAGATTATAGGAGAAAACGTTAAAAAGGAGCAAAATTGGGGTGTCGTTTCACTAGTGCTGGTATAAGAGGGAAAAAAAAAAAAAAAAGGAGGGGAGGTGTGTTAGGCTATGTTTGCTTTAGTCTCAAAAAAATTTCAAAAAATTTCTACAGTCACTTTAATTTCAATACGAACCAAACATAACAAAGTCTCGAATCCGATCTCTATTTTTTTGAGTTTATGTTTTAAAATCTGAATTCGACGTCACCCGGCCCGTTCAGATTGAGCCCGGTCAATTTTGGATCGGGAGGTCAGGCTGTAGATTTTTGACTATCCCTTTTGTACTACTGTTCGTCCAAGGGCATGTTCGTGTTGAACTACTATCAATCCAAACATCACAATATACACTTATTTTAATACAACACTTTATTACTTTTTACACACATCAATCCCTTTTAACAACTTCTGCACGCACCAATACAACTTTAACATCACCTAAATATTCACAATTTCATCAGATCGAAAACGAACATCACCCAAGTTAAACTATCCCATTTGGATCTTTATCCGATCAATAGTTTATACACAGAGAAAAAAGTAAGTTCTTTTTATGGTAATACATTTACTGGCCGCACAATTTAAGGCCACTCGGAAAAGTTTCTTTCCAGTTTCAAGCACAAAGCCAAAGCTATGGAGTAAGAGCCAACTTGTCAATGAAAACCATGCAAATCGTGACAAGTACCAATGTCTACACTGCTGTGGTCACCCTCGTCAAAAGGATTATTTATTGCTAGTAGGCCTCTGGACAGCTCAGGAAGTAATTAGATACCGGTGGCGATATAATTCGTTAACTGAAGTAGTTGGTCTGGAGGTGCATCATTAATGTCGGCTCAGTCTGCGGTCCGAGTCCCTTCATCCGGTCACAGATGCAGAACGATGTAGAAAAAACTTAAAATATAGCAACCTTAAATGCAAGTTTGCTGGAAAGTCCACGTTGAGCAGGGACAAAGTAAAACTGAACTCTAACTCAAATAGCACTAATAAAGTTTAATTTCTTCTAATAAATTTATACTCTTACGCAATTTACGTTTTTGGGATGTGTCGTTGGAACTTCACAATGTCCCTTTCTGTCATCTCCCTTAAAACAGGTCTATTAAATACGAATGACATAAAAGATTTGAGTAATAACCTTTTAATACCAATTAATTTTGAGAATAATGGTAGTTCAACAGTCAGACAAGTGGTATTAGAACTAAAGAGGTTATGTATTCAAGTCGCGAGAGCATCTCATGAGGGAGAGATTATTAGAATTCTACAATGTTACTTTCTACGAGCACTCTTAGAACAGGCCTGCTAAATGCGATGTTGAATGTCATAAAAGATTTGAGTAGTGCTATCCTAACACTAATTGATTTTGAAAGGAATGGCAATTCTAACGGTCCAACAATGGTGATTTCACACTTTCTGCTAACGTGACCGAAACACAAATTTATGGTAGAAGGAAGAGAATTAACCGCTTGGCATGAATGTTTCATCTGCTTCTATCTTGCAGTTCACCATTTGAAGATTGGCCTGCAAGTTCATGACAGGACATTGAACTGTGGTTGCATAACATCCGGAGCAGTTTAGTCCTCCAATACCACGAAGGAAGCAGATAATCAGATCAGTTACCTGTAATGTTAACAATTTAATTAAGAAGCATATGACTCATGAGCTATTTCGTGTGCAACTAGGCCAGTTGGATGTAACATTTCGTTCATGTATGGGTGCTATAAGTGGGACATATCATCCCATCTCATTTATTGTCTATAACTTTCATACGGTTGCACTTATATCTCTCATCTAAGGTGGCATGCATCATGCATGCATGATATATGTATACCATGCATGATCTTATACTAAAACCCTCCAAAAAAAAAAAAAAGGAATGGTTGAAAATCGACCTCTGTTTTGTGATCTCCCTAAGACCACTGCTGTAGATGGAGCCTGGTCCATTTAGCAGGAAAGGCTGCTGATCCCATTTATGAACTGCCAATCCATTGCATGTGAATAGCCTGTTTTAGTCGTACGATGAATTGTTAATGCTAAACGGGTCCCCAATTTAATGAATTCTCCCAGAGTAGTTATGGAAAGGATAATAACTTTGTGTTGAAGTTTCATAATGTCGTTCTCTACGAGTCCTCTCAGAATAGGTCTGCTGGAAATGATGTCGAATAACATAAAAAAAAAAATTTTAAGTAGCACTCTTCTTACACTAATTAGTTTTAGAAGAGCTGGTGGCTCAATGGTCTAACATTTTGGAATGCCGATATGACTTGAAAAATGTTGCGAAATTTTCTTAGACCCGAAAAGGTTTTCAGCATACTGTTGGATGCATGAGAATATGAGATGGGATCGGTGTCAAGGTCCGGATGAAGAGTACATGAAAATTTTGTTTAGAATATCTGTATGAACTGCTTTGTCTTGTTAGAATGCTCATTGTAATGATTTCCTTCCTAAGTTTAATCAGAAAAATTGATGGACAGGCTGCACCTTAAGTTTGTACAAACTGCGCAGTGAACATATTTAACAAAGATCTGAACAAAAGTAACACTATCACATGTGAATAGAGTATCCTGATTACAAAAAGATCAGCTAATCCAAAACCCCTCAAGATTTCTTTAGTCTCTAATGGATGTCAAGGAGGAAAATGAAGTTTTGAGCCTCTCCTCTCCATAGCCTATAGGAGTAGCACAAGTGAAAGTGGAGAATGTTTTTGTTCTGTACTTGTTAAACTACAACAGAAGACAAATTGGACCAGATCACCATAATTAAGTTATAAGCACTCATCCATTGGTCCAGATAATCACGGATTCACCAAAAAAAACTCACGTGAAAATGGAGAATGTTTTTGTTCTGTACTTGTTAAACTACAACAGAAGACAAATTGGACCAGATCACCATAATTAAGTTATAAGCACTCACCCATTGGTCCAGATAATCACGGATTCACCAAAAAAAAAACTCACGGGCTGCCGGAATAAAGTAGCTATTTCTTGTTGCTAGTCTCTGCTGTCGTCTTCTTACTGTGATTGAGATTGGTGCTCAAACAAAGACATACATAAAGGACAACTGAGTACACCCTTTTATGTATTCTGCCAGACAACTCAACCTTCGAAAAAGTTAAGAACCTAACCAGATTCAGATGACTAAAATGCTGCATTTGGACAGCTGAAGTACAAAAAACACTTCGGTGTTTAGCAGTTCTAACATGGTGTACTCATAAACTAAGGCATATATTTTTGACGTTTAGCATTAAACAGAAGAACTTGTTTAACAAAAAGATTCTACTGTATGACCTGGTGAAATTCGTACCGTCTGTCATTTGTAGATCTTCCCTTTTGATTTTGTTTTTCATCTGAATAAAGAGCTAGCAGCGGAGGAGTTTAGAGGTGGTACATGTGTTCAAGAGTATTTTCTATTTGTACCCTACAGTAAGAAGGTTTAGTCGATTTTTTTGAGGATAAACAGGAAAATTTGGGCACCTATTTAAGTGCATCGAGTTCGGATGAACATGACTCAATATCCTCATAAGTTGAGTTCAACGCAAGTATAGCAACCAAGGAGACCGATTGGCCCATTGATTAGCACCTATTTACGTGATGTTTGTTTTCCCAATATTTCGAAATATGAAAATTTCCAGCAAAACAAACACTCTAAAATTTTTAACTTTACGTACATACTTTACCTTTCACAAATCTCAATAAATCTCAATAAAGTAAAAATTTTCAAAATTTTAAAAATATTCTCTAAAATTTTAACAAACAAACACTCCCTTGAGTTTTGTACCCAAGTGGTAGCTTGAACTCCTGATTGTGCACTTAAACCACACTCTCAGGGTCCCACTCTGCCATTTGAACTACCCGAGAGAGTTGGTAAGTTGATCTTGGTCACTCAATAATAGTGAAAGCAAGGCCACATCGAAGATTCAGGCCCAGGACGTGCTCAGTATACGACTAGGGCACGAAATGCAATTTGATCGTAGCTAGCAGACGTGGAAGTCCAATAGTCACACAGTGACATTGACAGGTTTCTAACAAAAGCACTAAATTTTGCCTTAAATCTAGGTAAAACTTTTTGTAACGGCAATACAATGCATGCCCTTTTGGAGACAAATCATCACCTTCACATGTGAAGTATCCAGTTAGGCTTTAGAATAATTAGCGCCACCCACTACTTCTCTTAATCAACAGTTTCTTCCATGCTACCCATAGTCAATAAAGTCATAACCAAAGCATAAAAGGCATAGCGCATCTCTTTCTGCCATCAATTCACTCCTCCTCTGCCTCTTTCTCCTCAGCAACATGGGCTGCAAAACGGCAAATTTGGCACTCTCATCCACCTTGCTGTTGATTCTGGTTGGGTTGGGAAGCTCAAACTTGGACCAAGACAGAGCAGAATGCGCAGACCAGCTAGTCGGGCTCGCCACATGTCTCCCTTACGTTGAAGGCGATGCCAAAGCTCCCACCCTAGACTGTTGCACGGGCCTCGGACAAGTCCTACAGAAGAGCATGAAATGCCTCTGCGTCCTAATCAGGGACAGAGATGATCCCAATCTTGGCCTCAAGATAAACGTAACGCTGGCATTACACCTCCCTACTGCCTGTCATGCGCCCAACAAAGTATCCGAGTGTGTTTGTAAGTATATACAAACAAAAAAAGCACACATCTTTTGAGCTTTCCTTAACCACCAAATCGATTGTTTGTAATCCTTATTCTTTTGCGGTGGATTCAGCCCTATTGCATTTGGCACCTAATTCAACGGAGGCGAAAGTATTTGAGGGGTTCTCAAACAGCATCAATAGGACCAGTACACCAGCTGCCAGTGGTAATCAGTTTAATTCTGGCCTATAATTTGATTCGGTTGTTGGTTTTTACACATGCGGATTTACTCTTTATCTATTTGGACTGTATTTTCCCTAGTTGATAATCTGTTCCTTTTTCATGGTCTAAGTCAAAGCAAACTCCACCAGCAATGGATCAGGTACTGCTGCCGAAGAAAAGAGTGATGGAGGAGGGGTGGGAAAGAGGTGGCCGGGAGCAGAGATCGTTTGTGGGATTCTAATATGGTTGTTCACACCATATCCAGCCTATTATGTCTGATAGAGATTTTAATGCTCCCACCTATATTGCTCTTCTTTGCATCTTATTAGATCAAGGGTATATTGTGTTTCTTTTTAGAATTTATTTGTCATAAGTTGCCAACTAAGTGTGATACTCAAGTGACCCAAATGTAATAGTTTTTTTTTTTTTTCCATTTTTCTGAGCCCACATGGACTAGTTTGAGACTTTGAAATCTTATCAGCGTTTGATTATTTCTTACTGTTTAAGTTCAGAGACTAATGATATGTAGGTAGCCACCAGCCGAGAAGAAAGTCATTTCTTACTTTTGGTTGCCAAAAAAGAAGAAAGTCTGTGAGCTCACTACAGTGCTTGATCTTGCTTCCATGATAAAAGATGAACCCAATAAGGAGGGCATACATTATGTAGTATGGTTCTGGGTGTTGCAAATGAATTCTTACAATGCCCCTCATGTTAAGGAGAAACTGAAGTTCAAGTCCATGCTTGTAAACTATTGCAATTGCCTGCATGGCCAAGTGAATATCCTACTGTTTTTGGTGGTAATGGTTAAGCTCTGCAGAATTTGACCAATGATCATGACAACTAGTTTCAGGCCTTTCCTTGAGGTTTGTTTTAGTTTTATAGAGTCGCTTTCTGAACCCAGTTAAACCTTAACAAAATGATGCGAAGAAACAAGACGAGAACAATTTTATAGATTACAGAAAGTTTTTGAGTACCTGCAGAAACCATCTATCTGATATGATTAGTCTGTGCATAATCCCTAGGATAATTATGGTAAAAAGTATGCTGTTTGTGTAAAAGTGGTCCTAAAAAGTAAGGAAAGCCTGTGCCAAAAAAGAAAGAATGTCTGGGAGAGGCAGTGCTTGATCTTTGATTAGAAATTGTCCGACAAAGGAGTTTTAGCTTTGACCTTGGAAGTGGAAGTGCGACGAATTTCTTAGATTGGCATAGCATGTTCAGCTAGATTTCTTGAAGTTATTCTCATTTGTTGTTCCTATAATTCCCAAGTATGTCCCTCAAATCATAAGATCCTCGCTTTACCATTCTGCAAAGCTCTTACACTGGCATTATATTACAATTTACAACTTAAAAGTGACAGACCTTGGCCCCAAGGGAAAAAGGGAAGATCAAAACGAATGAGCTTCACTTCATAAAACGTTATCCGTTGGGGACGGGCCTGTTTCTGGGAATGATCTGGACGGCTAGGTTGGATTTAATGGAGAGGAGTAGGCTCGATGCGGTCTGCAAGGCTGCAAGGTTTGTGCATCGAGAGGGAGTGCAAGTCTTTGGGCCTTGCGGAAGAAGTCACAACCCTGCAAGGCTGCAAGGTTTGTGCTCGATGCGGTCTGCAAGGCTGCAAGGTTTTATGGACTGTCTTAAGTTTTATGGTATGGGCAAAATTTAGTGACAAATTTAAATTCAAAGTATTTGTTTACCCGAAAATCTTGGTTAAGTTTGGTTAAAGTTTTTAAGAGAGTATTTCAAAATTTGAAAAGACTACAATATCCTCAAGATAAAGAGGTAAAAACAAGAAAGTTGGCCCCACCATTTGATTCAACCCCATTTGAAATAAAAAATTCTTTATAGATCCATGTTCATAAATAATTCATATTTTTTCTAGTTCTTCATACTCAATCTAAGACCTTAGAGAGAAAATTTTGATAGATTCATATTCCTTAAATTGTTCAGATTTTCTCTAGACCCAAACATTTTCAATCAAGGAGTTTGACAGCTATAGTTCTCGGTGTTGAAGAACAAGGTCGTTCTTAAATTTACTTCTTAGAGAAATTCGATTAACCGTTATAAGGTTTTACTCAGAATGGTATTCTCTTTAAAAGGTAGTTTAAAAGTTTTCTACTTTATCAACAAAATCATTGTCTTCTGGTGTTGATTTCATTTAATTTTCCACTGCTATGTCATTGATTGAGTTAATATTTATTCAAATTTAGACTCAAGACTTGTTCTAAAATTATTATTTTTAAAATAGAGGAAAACACATATTCACTCCTCTAGGTGTGTTAATAAGGTCTAAACCTCGGAATTTTTAGACTATAAACTATTATGATTGTACTTGGTTTTTGTTCTCTCCTTATAACTGTGAATCATGAAAAAAAAAAGGCTAAAGATCACCGAGGGTGCTACCCTGCCGGATATGCCCTAGCTAAGATCTGTCTCACCTTGGGTGGTTGCATACGCTTCAGCCCCGCGTCCTGTGTGCAGGTAAGTTCAGGAACTCGCTTAGCAAGGGCGCCACTCGAACCCACATTTAAGCACACGATGCAACTTACATAAAATCATGCGCCTTGGGATCATTAGATGCTCTGTAAGATGGTTTTTACCTAATTAGATGTTACCCAGGGCTCCATATTTTTAAGAAGTATATAGTTTGTACTTGATGAGTTCTGTAAAAGGTATAGACCTGATGGTCTTCTGCTTGGGACAACACGGCAAGCAACAGATTCCCAGCAAGTTATTTCTGGATCTGACAATTGAAAAGTAATATTTTCTTGGGCGTCTTGCGTCTCAAGGAAAAACATCTTGGTACAGGCTTTTTGCTTTCTGGGTTGCTCTTTTGGGTACCAAAAAAATAGTAACGTGTGTGGGAACAAGCAAACTAGCAAAGGACCTTGACTCCACACTTAACTTTTTTAATTTTTTTTGGAGAAAATACACTTTTCACCCACGAACTACCATATATTTTACACTTTGCACCCTAAACTACAATTTTGACACATTGCACCATTTAACTACCAATTTTTAACACTTTGCACCCTTTATCAAATTTTCAAACTAAAATGACGATAATGCCCTTAGATATTGTTGTCAATTCATTAATTTTTCAAGGGTATTATTGTCAAATAGAGGGTGAAAGTGTTTAATATTAGTAGTTGGAGGGTGTAATGTGTCAAAGTGGGTAGTTTAGGGTGCAAAATGTATAACATTGGTAGTTTGAGGGTGCAATGTCTTAAAGATGGTAGTTTGGGGTGTAATGTGTCACTACTCCGGTAGTTTGTGGGTGAAAAGTGTATTTTACCCAAATTTTTTTTTGTTAACGTTTCTCCATTTGAGGGATTGGGGGTTGAGTCTGATTGGAAGGTTGTGGATTTAGATGCTGCTCGATGCTCATGTAGCTTCTGTGACGTTTAGAGTAACGACCAAGTTGCAATACTCAATAATCTATCAAAGACACTCTTAAGATATAAAAAAAATTTAGGCTAAAATACAATTTTTCACTCACATGTTTTGCACTTTGCTCCCCTAAGATAATATGTTTGAAACATTGCATCTACAAACTACCCATCTCAAACACATTGCCCCATCTGTTTATTTTTTTCATAATTGTCTTTTTAAATACAAAATGTCAATTTTGTCTTTAAAAAAGTTACATGACTAGCAAGATTTAAAGGCATAACCATCATTTTGTTTAAAAAAAAAAATCAATTTCAGTTCAATTTGACGGAAAAAATAGATTAATAGTGCAATATGTTAAGAATGATTAATCTGTAAGTTCAATGTATTAAATGTAATAGTTTATGGTGTAAAGTACAAAATTTATCCTATCCTAATTTTACGGGTAAAAAATGAATTTTTTCCAAAATTTTAAAAATAAAATCATGATTTTCTTGTGGAAAAAAAATCACTTTATGCTACACTTATTGTCAAGATGAAATGTGATGAACTTGATATTGGCCACTCAATAATAGTGGAAGCAATCACGGCGTGCTCAAGCAGGTAATACAACTTGATCGTAGCTAGGAGACTTGACTTGAGACGCGAGTCCAATAGTAGTAGCTAGGAGACTTGACCTGAGACTTGAGAGTCCAATAGTCACACAGTGACATTGACTGACTGTTTGCTAACAAAAGGGTTGGTTGCCAAAGTTTTATTTAATAAAATAATATATCATTTCTTATTAAATTATCTCTTTTATTATATTTAATATAAAAAATTTATTAAAATAATCTCTCTTCATTTTTTCACTAATTTTAATATCTCAAAATTTTAACCTTTCACAATTTTACCTTAAATCTAGGAAAAACTGCAATACAGTGCATGCCCATTTGGAGACAAGTCATCATCTTCACATTCAATTCATGTGAAGTATCCCGTGAGGCTTGACAATAATTAGGCACCATCCACTACTTCTCAGTCACCTGTTCGGCTGTTCTTTCCATGCTCCCCATAGGCAATAAAGTGATAGGGGCGGCTCAACATTTTTTTGGTCTTAGTCAATTCATAAAAATAGGTCTTTTAGTTAAAAAAAATAAATTAATAAATTCAAAATTAAACCTTCAATTTGCTTTTGCCTTTTGGGGCCTTAGTCTTTGCGAATTGTTTGGGAAGTCGATTTGTATAATATTGTTTAGCAAAAGAAAATAGAAGAAGTTGCTTTGCCATTTAGCAAAAAAAAAAAAAATACTTTGAGAAGACACTATGCTCAGAAAAAAAAATGTATTGTTTTGCTGTTTTAGAAAAATGACGAGAATTTAATTTTTTTTAACTTGACTTAATGAGGAGTAAAGCAAGTTGACTGGAGAGCTGTAAATGCAAGCCTAGTTGACGAGTATTAAATTTTAAGAGACTGATTTCTGATAGAGTGATGATATTATTGTAAGGAAAAAGACTGTAAATGTAAAAACTAACCGCTGTAAATTGCTAGTTTCTAGACGCAGGTTTTTTATTATCAATTTCAATTTTGTAAACTAAATTTTGTTTAGGATGTTCCTATTTTGGATAGTCCTTGCATTGAGTTATATTACTACTTTTTTAGAGTCTTTTTTTTTTTTTTTTTTCTCAACTTCAATTTATAAAAGTGCTCATAGGCTATATAATATGAGCAATGAGGATTAGGTGAGGAATCTCTTCACTTGCCTACCCAACTGAGCCGCCCTGTTACAGTATAGACGCCCCTGTTAAAGTAGAGAGGCATAGCGCTTCTCTCTCTGCCATTAATTCGCTCCTCCGCCTCCTTCTCTCACACTAATATGGGCTCCAAAAAGGCAACTTTGGCACTCTCATCCACCTTGCTGTTGATGCTAGCTGGCTTGGGAAGCTCAACCTTGGACCAAGACAAAGCAGAATGCTCAGACCAGCTAGTCGGGCTCGCCACATGTCTCCCTTACGTTGGTGGTGATGCCAAAGCTCCCACCCTAGACTGTTGCACGGGCCTCGGGCAAGTCCTACAGAAGAGCATGAAGTGCCTCTGCATCTTAATCAGGGACAGAGATGATCCAAATCTTGGCATCAAGATAAACGTAACGCTGGCATTAAACCTCCCTACTGCCTGTCATACGCCCAACAAATTATCAGAGTGTGTTTGTAAGTATATACCAACAAAAAAACGCACATATTTTGAGCTTTCTTTAACTACCAAATCGATTGTATGTAATCTTTATTCTTTTGCGGTGGATTCAGCCCTATTGCATTTGGCACCTAATTCAACGGAGGCAAAAGTATTTGAGGGGTTCTCAAAAAGCATCAATGGGACCAGTAAACCAGCTGCCGGTGGTAATCACTTTAATTCTGGCCTATAATTTGATTCGGTTGTTGGTTTTTACACATGCGGCCGATTTATTCTTTATCTCTTTGGACTGTATTTTTTTTAGATGATAATCTGTTTCTTTTTAATGGTCCAAGTCAAAGCGAACTCCACCAACAATGGATCAGGTAGTTCTATCGAAGAAAAGAGTGATGGAGGAGGGGGTGGAAAGAGGTGGCTGGGAGCAGAGATCGTTTGTGGGATTCTACTCTTGTTGTTCACACCATATCCAGCCTATTACGTTTGATAGAGATTTTAATGCTCCCACCTATATTGCTCTTCTTTGTATCTTATTGGATCAAGGGTAAATTGTGCTATATCCAAATTTTGTTTTTTAGAATTTATTTGTCATAAGTTGCCAACTGCGTTTGATACTCAAAGTGACCCAAATGTAATAGTCTTTTTTTTTTTTCCTGAGCCCACATGGACTAGTTTGAAACTTTGAATATTATCAGCGTTTGATTATTTCTACCTGTTTAAGTTCAGAGACTAATGATATGTAGGTAGCCACCAGCAGAGGAGAAAGTTATTTGTTCCTTTTGGTTGCCAAAAAAGAAGGAAGTCTGTGAGCTCACAACAGTGCTTGATCTTGTTTCCGTGGGGGGAGATGACCCCAATAAGAGGGGCTGGGTGTTACAAATGAATTCTCAGGCTGACCCTCATGTTAAGGAGAGTATACTCCCACGAGTTCAAGTCCATTCTTGTAAACTATTGCAATTGCCTGCATGGCCAAATGAATATCCTACTGTTTTGGGTGTTAAGCTCTGCAGAATTTGACCATTGATCATGACAAACAGTTTCAGGCCTTTCCTTGAGGTTTCATTGCCTAAGTTTTATAGAGCCGCTTTGCAAACCCAGTTAAACCATTATAAAATGATGCGACAGAAACAAGAAGACAAAAATTTTATAGATTACAGAAAGTTTTGAGTACCTGCAGGAACCATCAATTTGATACGATTAATCTGTGCATAATCCCCAGGAGACTTATGGTAGAAAGTATGCTGTTTGCGTAAAAGTGGTCCTAAAAAGTAAGGAAAGCCTGTGCCAAAAAAGAAAGAAGAGAGGCAGTGCTTGATCTTTGATTAGAAATTTTCCCACAAAGGAGTTAGCTTTGACCTTGGAAGTGGAAGTATGATGAATTTCTTAGATTGGCATAGCATGTTTGGATTCCTTGAAGTTATTCTCATTGGTTGTTCCTAAGATCCCCAAGTATGTCCCTCAAATCATAAGATCCTCGCTTTACCATTCTGCAAAGCTCTTACACTGGCATTATATTACAAATTTAAGTAACAGACTTCGGCGCCCAAGGGAGAAGGGAACAAATTTAAGAGGCCTGGCCTGTGTCTGGGGCTGGTCTGGACGGCTGGGTTGGATTTCATGGAGAGGAGTAGGCTCAATGCGGTCTGCAAGGCTGAAAGGTTTGTGCCTCGAGAGGGCGTGCAAATGGCAAAGGTCTTGTGCCTTACGGAAAAAGAAGTCACAATGCAAATTCCATATAGTGGCTCTGCCTCTCCACTGTTGTTTGTTAAAGGTGCAAGCCCTCATTTCACTGTTAGTTCTCCCACAGATGGAGACAATTGGGCTTTTCACAACTTCATAACCAGAATCCAGCCTCCTGCTGTAGTAAATGGCACAGAGCAACTCTCACGAGGAAAAGCAAAGTGGGATATATATCCCAGATTACCCCAGTAGAAACGTTTCGAGTTTGTTTTATTAACTGTAAAATATTATGATTGGACTTGGTTTTTGTTCTCTCCTTTTAAGATCACCAATAGAGCTATCATGCCGGATATGCCCGAAGGTCTCATAGGATAGTCTCACCTTGGGTGGTTGCACACGCTTTAGCCCCGTGTCTCGTGTGTAAGTAAGTTCAGGAACTCGCTTAGCAGGGGCGCGACTCGAACCTATACCCAAGCACACAATTGGACTTACACAAAATCATGTGCCTTGGGATCATTGATTCATTATTGTGAATCATGATTAAGGCAAGAAGAACGTGGTTTTCATCCCCTTTTCTTTGGCTCATTTCTTTTGCATCATTCAGAAGCTCTGTAAGATAGTTTTTACCTAATTAGAGGGTATATATTGCCCAGGGCTCCGTATTTTTTACTGGATGAGTACTGTCCAAGGTAGAGCTGATGGTCTTCTGCTTAGGACAACACGGCAAGCAACAGATCCCCCGCAAGTATTAGGATCTGGATCTGACTATTGAAAAGTATATTGTCTTGGGCGTCTTGCTTCTCAAGGAAAGACATCTTGGTACAGGCTTTTTGCTTTCTAGGTTGCTCTTTTGGGTACCAAAAAATAAATAACGTGTGGGAACAAGCAACGTACCTTGACTCCAGTCTCCCCCTAACTTTTTATTTTTTATTTTTTTTTTGTTGATGTTTCTTTATTTGGGGGATTGGGGGTTGAGTCTGACTGGAAGGATGTGGATTTAGCAGCTGCTCATGTAGCTTCTGTGCTTAGAGTAATTACCAAGCTGCAATAGTCAATAATCTATCAGCCTATAGAAAAATTTTAGAAGAAAGTACATTTTTGACCCATAATTTATCACGTATTGTGCACTTTTCACTATAAACTAACACATTTAAGACATTACACCTACAAATTATTTATCTCAAAAATATTGCACCCTTTATTTATTTTTTTCCATCAAATTAGAAGGAAATTGACTTTTTAAATACAAAATTTCAATTATGCCCTAAAAAAGTAACATAAATAGCAAGATTTAAGAGCATAATTTTCATTTCGTTTTTTTTAAGTCAATTTTAGTTCAATTTGAGGAAAAACAAAAATAGACTACGGGTATAATATTTTAGGAATAGGTAGTTTGTAAGTGCAATGTCTCAAGTGTAGTAATTTATAGTGTAAAGTGCAAAATCTATAGTAGTTAATGAGTGAAAAGTGTAATTTTTTCTAAAATTTTAAAAAACACAAAAAAATAAAAAATAAAAATTTTCATGTGTGGGATAAAATAATTCTGTGTTCATGAATTATGAGGACAATGTCATCTTAGGAATTCAAACTATCAAATTTGTCATATTGAGACTTTGAACTAATAAAATTCATCAATATTCACTCAGAAATAAAATTGGACCATCATAATCGTGCAACATGTACAAATAGGCTATGTGACACGGTTTTAACTATCTATTTTATTTAAGGCTGCACATTAATATATATTGACTCAATACCACGAATTTGATAATTCTGTCCCGATGACCCAATAATTTAGGGATGCAAAATAAAATTTTCCCATTTTTGATTCTTTATGCAAAAATGTCAGTTTATTTATTTATTAAGGGAAAGTTACTCAGAACCCACTCCAAAATTCACTTGCCTAATCAAAACGTTGATGGGACCCACATCCGTAACACGGTCAGGCTATGTGAAAGCGACAGGACACTCAATACCATGAATTTGATAATTCTGTCCCGATGACCCAATAATTTAGGGATGCAAAATAAAATTTTCCCATTTTTGATTCTTTATGCAAATGTCAGTTTATTTATTTATTAAGGGAAAGTTACTCAGAACCCACTAGGTTTTAGGCCAAAATCAAAAGCCTCATTGGGTTTTAAAAAAAATCTTGGTTTATCAATTTGATATGAAAACTAACCAGAGTCAACTCTGTTAGTAGAGATAATGGAGCCCAATCCACATAATATAAGAACAAATCGTTACTTGACACGTGCTCAAAAAAATTACATAAGCTTCAGCCTGCCATGTTGCACTCACATCCTACCACGTCAACCACGTCAGTCTCCTCTATACTAATGAAGAAGCCTTGAAGGAAGTCCTAGGTTCATCGATCTGAAATTATTCAAAGTTCTTTGCCCTTCTGCGAAACTTTAAAGTTTTAGTTTTTCACGTCATTTTGCCTTAGAAGTTTCTTCAATAAAGCTTCAGTCAGCCACGTCGTTCTCCCTATTCTGCCTTGTGGGTCTTCCTTGACAATGTCCTCATTGAGCTCATCATCTGTTACAGATGCTCGAAATTTGGATATAGAGTTGGCTCGGGTTAGTTTTCGTACTAAACTGATAAACCAAGTGAGCTTTTGGATTATTTTTAAAACCTAGTGGGGCTTTTGATTTAGGCTTAAAATCTAGTGGGCTTTGTGTAATTTTCCATTTATTAAATGCGAATGTTGCTAAGGTCTTTCTCTAATATATTATATTATTATTTCGGGGATAAATATAGTTGAGAAAAAAAAAAGTCCTGCAAAAATCTGTCCCGGTCCCCCGGAAAGGAATAAGGATGAGGTCTTGCCGTGTACTATCGAAGGAAAAAACAGAGAGGATTTTTCAGCAATGCATGAATTTTGACTTTCCCCTCTCTCTAGACCCCCAACCCATATGTAGCCCCCAGAAGAAAGTCTCAAAATCGAAACTCTTTCAGACAAAGAGACAGACGTGTGGCTCACATTCTCTCTCTGCACGAAATTGCCCAAACGATGTCTCTGAACCTGAAACCCCGTCTGGGTCTCATCCGTTTCCTTCTCTTCTTCCTCTCCATCTTCACAATACCTTTGCTTTCCCTCGCTGACTCCGACACCACAGTCTACGAAATGCTCCCACAATTCGGGCTTCCCAGCGGGCTCTTACCCGACTCGGTCGTTAATTACACCTTCTCTTCGTCTGACGGCAGGTTCGTCGTCAGTTTGGCTAATCCCTGCTACGTTAAATTCGATTACATGGTCTACTACGACAAGACCATCACGGGTAAGCTCAGCTACGGTTCCATCACTGGCCTCAAGGGCATTCAGGTCCAAAGGTTCCTCTTGTGGCTCGACGTGGACGAGATCCGGGTCGATTTGCCCCCATCCGGTAGTATTTACTTTCAGGTGGGGTTCATCAACAAGAAGCTGGATGTAAGTCAGTTCCAGACCGTCCATTCTTGCCGAAACGAGCTCTCAGAGTCTTGCATAAAAGGGGTTCTCGAGGTATTGGTTCCTGTTGTGGGGAAGTTATTATCTTTTAATTCTTTCGATCATCTTATGAAATTTGTTGGTTTTTCCGCCTTTTGTGGGTTAAATAGTTGTGAAATCTTGTTTAGTTGGCTGGTTATAATCTGGGTCTGTAAATCATAGGAAAATCGTTGAATTTTATACGTATGTGTGATTAAATAATGATTGGCGTTGAATACTTGATGTATCTGTGAGGATTATGCTTGCTGTAGCTGATACAGGGGGTAAACTAGCTGGATTTCTTGGTTGAACCTTTTAAGCCTATCAGTAATGAGTTACCCGGACTTGGATACATTTGGCTAGATATCATCATTTGGTTTTTCTTTCAAGGCTCTTCCCTGTGGGAGAAGATTCCAATTTCATATGTACTACGAATCTGTCATTTTTATGCGCTATAATTCGTCTTGTGAGAAATTTGGTTCTCTGTTGTCGTCCTCAGAAGGCCATAGAGTAATAGGAATTTATGTTGGAGTCCACCAAATTGATGTGATGGGTAGTCTTACCTTGTGTGGTCTCCCTGGAATGTTAAAATGACAGATTTTAGTCTATCTATTTTTAAGATCATAGTAATCTACGTTGAAGTTGGACTGAGATGCAGTAATACGTTTGTTTCTGGTATACACACATCATGTCATATTGGTGGTGCATCAATAATGATAAAACTATCCTTTGACACCATCAACAGTTTCTTTGATTTCTTCTGGTTTATCAGTAAAACTCCCTGAACTTCCTTTGGGTTTTGCACATTCTCTAGTTTGAGCTGACCTCTGGTATTTTTTTTTCTTCGCCAAATCTTAAACCAAAACTGATGGTATAAATTGCTCAATATACAAAAAGCTATGACATCAATGCGCATGATTGTTTATTGATGGATTGTACGAGCACTTTTTTTTTGGGACTAATTTGCCTCTTCTTTTTGCAATTTGCAGCTCCCAACCCCTGTGAAGGAAATTGAGATGCTAATCACTGAATAGAGATCAAGAGTCTCCTGTAGGATAGAGTGGCTCAGAAAGTTGCTATGCAATCATCAGCCTTTTGGTGCCAGAGTATATTTTCAGTCTCACACATCTTTAGTCCGGTACAGTTGTGTGCAAGATATATCGTGTATATATGGAATTGGATGTTGTCATGCTTAAGTTGGAACACATCGCTATTAGCTCTGTTTGAACTTGTACTGAACTGGAGTATCATGTTCACATGAGTACCACATGTATCAGATGGATCAGAAAGCTTATAAAGTTAGCTCCAATTGTGACAAAAATATTCCTGTCAGTTCATCCTTTTACTGGTCGCTCTTTTGAACTTGTCAGTTGCGTTTTTATCATTCTTTACCCTTTAATGTATATGTGTTTGTGCTTGCTCTTGGATCATTCTTAGCAGAGTGGCAAACACAGTTTGAATTTTCCTTTCAAATTGTGCAGAAATTGGAAAATTAAACGAAAGTCTATCAAAAGGAATGTGAAATACTGTTTGTGAGAAACAGAACTTTTGTAGGTTTCTTAAAGCCATGCCATTGTTTGATAGGCATAGACATATGTTGATCCTTAAAAAGTGCCTTTTTGGGGGAAGACAGAGGTCAATCTCACAAGCTTCCGAGTGTGTTAGGACCCGAGGTATTTATGGGTTGAAGTTCCATTTAGCCACATCACGAGTTGAGAAGAAGGATCTTTCAGAATTCCCATTTGTGAGAGTGGGCAGAACCCTTATCCTGCAACTCTTGTGAGTCTCTGGAGAACGTTAATGTTAACGGATAAGTGGATTTTATACTTTATTTGAGCTCCCTAGCATTACCTGATGGGTGGTGTGCTTCGGTCAACCAACACTTGAAGAATTTCTGGTGAGTGTTCCCACCCCCCCCAACAAAACCCGCAATCTCACTCTCAAGTCTTGGCCTTCATTGTGTTTGCCTAAGGCTTTTGGGGGGCTTGGCATCCGGTCCTTGAAAAAAATGAATATTGCTCTTCTAGCAAAGCAAGGCTGGAATCTTCTCTGTGATGTGCCTACTCTGTGGGTTTCCCTGTGTAAAGCTAAATACTTGCGCCGGTGTGATTTTTTGGAAGCTTCTTCACCCCGTGTGGCAACCTGAGCTTGGAAGGGACTGACTAATATCACTCCCCAATTCAGATTGGGTGCTTGTAAGCAGATTCGGGATGGGACTTGTACATTGATTTGGCGTGATCCCAGGGTGGTGGGCCTGCCTAATTTCAAGCCTCGCCCTCGCCTTGAGATTTTGGATGATTGGCAGGAGGATTGTGTGAGCTCCCTCATTTCTTCTTCTTCGAACCAATGGGATTGAGCTCTTTTATATCTTCGTTTTGATGATAAGTCTGTCAGCAAAATCTTGGCTATGCATCCCCCTGTTGTAGGGCGGCCTGACAAGTGGATTTGGACCTTGGAGTCCTCTGGTTCTTATTCCACTAAATCTATGTATCGTGAGCTGACCCCTCCTTTTGACCCTGTCACTTCCCCTTGTCTCTTATCAGTTGGAAGCATCTGTGGCGTCTTTAGGTACATGCGAGATTGCGCTGGCTTCTCTGGAAACTGGCGTGGAATCTTCTTCCCACCCGGGCTCGCATTGCAGCAGCTATATTTCAGCAAGTGCCGGATGGGGCCTCGTGCTTCCTCTGTAATGAAGGAGTTGATTCTGCCTCCCACTTGTTTCTTTCTTGCCCTGTGAGTTGTATTATTTGGCGAGAATCCCCTTGGCAGGTCTCTCTTTCTCTCCATGTTGGTGGTTCGGTCTTTGATTGGATTTCCATTATTTTAGAGCCATCCGTCCTGGGCATCCCTCGTGGAGAGATGCACCACTTCCAACTGTTTGCGCTGAATGCTATTGATGTGGTTTGGTTTCAGGAATCGCATTAGCCATGGGGAAGTGGGGCTGAATATTTCTCAATTGGTTGCCAAGGTGAAACGCCTTGGTCACCAGCATGTGGAAGCTTGGCACACACTTCTTCTTCTGCGCATGTTGTGAGGCAGCCTCCTGCCTTGGGGGTTATTAAAGCAAGTGCGCATCTTTGGTTTTCCACGAGCATATGTTGACCAAGCCATAACTTATCCGGTACAACTAATTATTTGTGCTTCTTTTTTTTATATAGTTAACTGTTTTTGGGTAATGAGAAAATTTAATTGTAATCGGTCTATGCATATTGGGTTGGAATGGATTTGACTCTAAACTAAGTTATCAACATATTTAATAACTTTATTATTATTCTTAATTTAATTTATTTTTAAAAAAAGATTTAACCTTATTATTATTTTTAATAATTAAAAAATTGAACGCATACAACTAACCGTGCAATCAGCAATGGATGTAATTCTGCTACAAGCAAGTTCCAACGGTTTCTCTTTTGATTATGTCTCCCAATAAGTGTGATATATTTAATTAAAATTAAAATAATAATAAAATATAAATTATATTCTTTTAACATCAACTTTAATTACTTTCTTTATTCCTATTCCACCAACCAATAAACGATGACTTTTTGTTCAACTTTAGCCACCAAAGCAAGTTTCTTTCCACTTTATCCTTTGCTTATTCCTTCGGTTCTCTGTGTATAAGTCTTTAACTACTGTTTTTTTCTCAACTGCCTTTATATTTAATATTAGATAATAAAATTTGTGAAACTTTTTAAAATAAGGAGTAATTCCATACTTAATATATAAATTAATAAAATCTATTTAATATTTTTTTTAAAATAAAATAAACCCTCAGAAATAATGGATGCCTATAAACTCTAATTACTACAACATTGACTCAA
>CM025851.1:34527145-34543304 GCA_003952965.2 Morella rubra
ACTCAACCTTCGAAAAAGTTAAGAACCTAACCAGATTCAGATGACTAAAATGCTGCATTTGGACAGCAGAAGTACAGAAAACACTTCGGTGTTTAGCAGTTCTAACATGGTGTACTCATAAACTAAGGCATATATTTTTGACGTTTAGCATTAAACAGAAGAACTTGTTTAACAAAAAGATTCTACTGTATGACCTGGTGAAATTCGTACCGTCTGTCATTTGTAGATCTTCCCTTTTGATTTTGTTTTTCATCTGAATAAAGAGCTAGCAGCGGAGGAGTTTAGAGGTGGTACATGTGTTCAAGAGTATTTTCTATTTGTACCCTACAGTAAGAAGGTTTAGTCGATTTTTTTGAGGATAAACAGGAAAATTTGGGCACCTATTTAAGTGCATCGAGTTCGGATGAACATGACTCAATATCCTCATAAGTTGAGTTCAACGCAAGTATAGCAACCAAGGAGACCGATTGGCCCATTGATTAGCACCTATTTACGTGATGTTTGTTTTCCCAATATTTCAGAATATGAAAATTTCCAGCAAAACAAAAACACTCTAAAATTTTTAACTTTTACATACATACTTACCTTTCACAAATCTAAATTCTCAATAAAGTAAAATTTCCAAAATTTTAAAAATATTCTCTAAATTTTAACAAACAAACACTCCCTTGAGTTTTGTACCCAAGTGGTAGCTTGAACTCCTGATTGTGCACTTAAACCACACTCTCAGGGACCCACTCTGCCATTTGAACTACCCGAGAGAGTTGGTAAGTTGATCTTGGTCACTCAATAATAGTGAAAGCAAGGCCACATCGAAGATTCAGGCCCAGGACGTGCTCAGTATACGACTAGGGCACGAAATGCAATTTGATCGTAGCTAGCAGACGTGGAAGTCCAATAGTCACACAGTGACATTGACAGGTTTCTAACAAAAGCACTAAATTTTGCCTTAAATCTAGGTAAAACTTTTTGTAACGGCAATACAATGCATGCCCTTTTGGAGACAAATCATCACCTTCACATGTGAAGTATCCAGTTAGGCTTTAGAATAATTAGCGCCACCCACTACTTCTCTTAATCAACAGTTTCTTCCATGCTACCCATAGTCAATAAAGTCATAACCAAAGCATAAAAGGCATAGCGCATCTCTTTCTGCCATCAATTCACTCCTCCTCTGCCTCTTTCTCCTCAGCAACATGGGCTGCAAAACGGCAAATTTGGCACTCTCATCCACCTTGCTGTTGATTCTGGTTGGGTTGGGAAGCTCAAACTTGGACCAAGACAGAGCAGAATGCGCAGACCAGCTAGTCGGGCTCGCCACATGTCTCCCTTACGTTGAAGGCGATGCCAAAGCTCCCACCCTAGACTGTTGCACGGGCCTCGGACAAGTCCTACAGAAGAGCATGAAATGCCTCTGCGTCCTAATCAGGGACAGAGATGATCCCAATCTTGGCCTCAAGATAAACGTAACGCTGGCATTACACCTCCCTACTGCCTGTCATGCGCCCAACAAAGTATCCGAGTGTGTTTGTAAGTATATACAAACAAAAAAAGCACACATCTTTTGAGCTTTCCTTAACCACCAAATCGATTGTTTGTAATCCTTATTCTTTTGCGGTGGATTCAGCCCTATTGCATTTGGCACCTAATTCAACGGAGGCGAAAAGTATTTGAGGGGTTCTCAAACAGCATCAATAGGACCAGTACACCAGCTGCCAGTGGTAATCAGTTTAATTCTGGCCTATAATTTGATTCGGTTGTTGGTTTTTACACATGCGGATTTATTCTTTATCTATTTGGACTGTATTTTCCCTAGTTGATAATCTGTTCCTTTTTCATGGTCTAAGTCAAAGCAAACTCCACCAGCAATGGATCAGGTACTGCTGCCGAAGAAAAGAGTGATGGAGGAGGGGTGGGAAAGAGGTGGCCGGGAGCAGAGATCGTTTGTGGGATTCTAATATGGTTGTTCACACCATATCCAGCCTATTATGTCTGATAGAGATTTTAATGCTCCCACCTATATTGCTCTTCTTTGCATCTTATTAGATCAAGGGTATATTGTGTTTCTTTTTAGAATTTATTTGTCATAAGTTGCCAACTAAGTGTGATACTCAAGTGACCCAAATGTAATAGTTTTTTTTTTTTCCATTTTTTCTGAGCCCACATGGACTAGTTTGAGACTTTGAAATCTTATCAGCGTTTGATTATTTCTTACTGTTTAAGTTCAGAGACTAATGATATGTAGGTAGCCACCAGCCGAGAAGAAAGTCATTTCTTACTTTTGGTTGCCAAAAAAGAAGAAAGTCTGTGAGCTCACTACAGTGCTTGATCTTGCTTCCATGATAAAAGATGAACCCAATAAGGAGGGCATACATTATGTAGTATGGTTCTGGGTGTTGCAAATGAATTCTTACAATGCCCCTCATGTTAAGGAGAAACTGAAGTTCAAGTCCATGCTTGTAAACTATTGCAATTGCCTGCATGGCCAAGTGAATATCCTACTGTTTTTGGTGGTAATGGTTAAGCTCTGCAGAATTTGACCAATGATCATGACAACTAGTTTCAGGCCTTTCCTTGAGGTTTGTTTTAGTTTTATAGAGTCGCTTTCTGAACCCAGTTAAACCTTAACAAAATGATGCGAAGAAACAAGACGAGAACAATTTTATAGATTACAGAAAGTTTTTGAGTACCTGCAGAAACCATCTATCTGATATGATTAGTCTGTGCATAATCCCTAGGATAATTATGGTAAAAAGTATGCTGTTTGTGTAAAAGTGGTCCTAAAAAGTAAGGAAAGCCTGTGCCAAAAAAGAAAGAATGTCTGGGAGAGGCAGTGCTTGATCTTTGATTAGAAATTGTTCGACAAAGGAGTTTTAGCTTTGACCTTGGAAGTGGAAGTGCGACGAATTTCTTAGATTGGCATAGCATGTTCAGCTAGATTTCTTGAAGTTATTCTCATTTGTTGTTCCTATAATTCCCAAGTATGTCCCTCAAATCATAAGATCCTCGCTTTACCATTCTGCAAAGCTCTTACACTGGCATTATATTACAATTTACAACTTAAAAGTGACAGACCTTGGCCCCAAGGGAAAAAGGGAAGATCAAAACGAATGAGCTTCACTTCATAAAACGTTATCCGTTGGGGACGGGCCTGTTTCTGGGAATGATCTGGACGGCTAGGTTGGATTTAATGGAGAGGAGTAGGCTCGATGCGGTCTGCAAGGCTGCAAGGTTTGTGCATCGAGAGGGAGTGCAAGTCTTTGGGCCTTGCGGAAGAAGTCACAACCCTGCAAGGCTGCAAGGTTTGTGCTCGATGCGGTCTGCAAGGCTGCAAGGTTTTATGGACTGTCTTAAGTTTTATGGTATGGGCAAAATTTAGTGACAAATTTAAATTCAAAGTATTTGTTTACCCGAAAATCTTGGTTAAGTTTGGTTAAAGTTTTTAAGAGAGTATTTCAAAATTTGAAAAGACTACAATATCCTCAAGATAAAGAGGTAAAAACAAGAAAGTTGGCCCCACCATTTGATTCAACCCCATTTGAAATAAAAAATTCTTTATAGATCCATGTTCATAAATAATTCATATTTTTTCTAGTTCTTCATACTCAATCTAAGACCTTAGAGAGAAAATTTCTGATAGATTCATATTCCTTAAATTGTTCAGATTTTCTCTAGACCCAAACATTTTCAATCAAGGAGTTTGACAGCTATAGTTCTCGGTGTTGAAGAACAAGGTCGTTCTTAAATTTACTTCTTAGAGAAATTCGATTAACCGTTATAAGGTTTTACTCAGAATGGTATTCTCTTTAAAAGGTAGTTTAAAAGTTTTCTACTTTATCAACAAAATCATTGTCTTCTGGTGTTGATTTCATTTAATTTTCCACTGCTATGTCATTGATTGAGTTAATATTTATTCAAATTTAGACTCAAGACTTGTTCTAAAATTATTATTTTTAAAATAGAGGAAAACACATATTCACTCCTCTAGGTGTGTTAATAAGGTCTAAACCTCGGAATTTTTAGACTATAAACTATTATGATTGTACTTGGTTTTTGTTCTCTCCTTATAACTGTGAATCATGAAAAAAAAAAGGCTAAAGATCACCGAGGGTGCTACCCTGCCGGATATGCCCTAGCTAAGATCTGTCTCACCTTGGGTGGTTGCATACGCTTCAGCCCCGCGTCCTGTGTGCAGGTAAGTTCAGGAACTCGCTTAGCAAGGGCGCCACTCGAACCCACATTTAAGCACACGATGCAACTTACATAAAATCATGCGCCTTGGGATCATTAGATGCTCTGTAAGATGGTTTTTACCTAATTAGATGTTACCCAGGGCTCCATATTTTTAAGAAGTATATAGTTTGTACTTGATGAGTTCTGTAAAAGGTATAGACCTGATGGTCTTCTGCTTGGGACAACACGGCAAGCAACAGATTCCCAGCAAGTTATTTCTGGATCTGACAATTGAAAAGTAATATTTTCTTGGGCGTCTTGCGTCTCAAGGAAAAACATCTTGGTACAGGCTTTTTGCTTTCTGGGTTGCTCTTTTGGGTACCAAAAAAATAGTAACGTGTGTGGGAACAAGCAAACTAGCAAAGGACCTTGACTCCACACTTAACTTTTTTAATTTTTTTTGGAGAAAATACACTTTTCACCCACGAACTACCATATTTTTACACTTTGCACCCTAAACTACAATTTTGACACATTGCACCATTTAACTACCAATTTTTAACACTTTGCACCCTTTATCAAATTTTCAAACTAAAATGACGATAATGCCCTTAGATATTGTTGTCAATTCATTAATTTTTCAAGGGTATTATTGTCAAATAGAGGTTGCAAAGTGTTTAATATTAGTAGTTGGAGGGTGTAATGTGTCAAAGTGGGTAGTTTAGGGTGCAAAATATATAACATTGGTAGTTTGAGGGTGCAATGTCTTAAAGATGGTAGTTTGGGGTGTAATGTGTCACTACTGTAGTTTGTGGGTGAAAAGTGTATTTTACCCAAATTTTTTTTTGTTAACGTTTCTCCATTTGAGGGATTGGGGGTTGAGTCTGATTGGAAGGTTGTGGATTTAGATGCTGCTCGATGCTCATGTAGCTTCTGTGACGTTTAGAGTAACGACCAAGTTGCAATACTCAATAATCTATCAAAGACACTCTTAAGATATAAAAAAAATTTAGGCTAAAATACAATTTTTCACTCACATGTTTTGCACTTTGCTCCCCTAAGATAATATGTTTGAAACATTGCATCTACAAACTACCCATCTCAAACACATTGCCCCATCTGTTTATTTTTTTCATAATTGTCTTTTTAAATACAAAATGTCAATTTTGTCTTTAAAAAAGTTACATGACTAGCAAGATTTAAAGGCATAACCATCATTTTGTTTAAAAAAAAAAATCAATTTCAGTTCAATTTGACGGAAAAAATAGATTAATAGTGCAATATGTTAAGAATGATTAATCTGTAAGTTCAATGTATTAAATGTAATAGTTTATGGTGTAAAGTACAAAATTTATCCTATCCTAATTTTACGGGTAAAAAATGAATTTTTTCCAAAATTTTAAAAATAAAATCATGATTTTCTTGTGGAAAAAAAATCACTTTATGCTACACTTATTGTCAAGATGAAATGTGATGAACTTGATATTGGCCACTCAATAATAGTGGAAGCAATCACGGCGTGCTCAAGCAGGTAATACAACTTGATCGTAGCTAGGAGACTTGACTTGAGACGCGAGTCCAATAGTAGTAGCTAGGAGACTTGACCTGAGACTTGAGAGTCCAATAGTCACACAGTGACATTGACTGACTGTTTGCTAACAAAAGGGTTGGTTGCCAAAGTTTTATTTAATAAAATAATATATCATTTCTTATTAAATTATCTCTTTTATTATATTTAATATAAAAAATTTATTAAAATAATCTCTCTTCATTTTTTCACTAATTTTAATATCTCAAAATTTTAACCTTTCACAATTTTACCTTAAATCTAGGAAAAACTGCAATACAGTGCATGCCCATTTGGAGACAAGTCATCATCTTCACATTCAATTCATGTGAAGTATCCCGTGAGGCTTGACAATAATTAGGCACCATCCACTACTTCTCAGTCACCTGTTCGGCTGTTCTTTCCATGCTCCCCATAGGCAATAAAGTGATAGGGGCGGCTCAACATTTTTTTGGTCTTAGTCAATTCATAAAAATAGGTCTTTTAGTTAAAAAAAAATAAATTAATAAATTCAAAATTAAACCTTCAATTTGCTTTTGCCTTTTGGGGCCTTAGTCTTTGCGAATTGTTTGGGAAGTCGATTTGTATAATATTGTTTAGCAAAAGAAAATAGAAGAAGTTGCTTTGCCATTTTAGCAAAAAAAAAAAAAATACTTTGAGAAGACACTATGCTCAGAAAAAAAAATGTATTGTTTTGCTGTTTTAGAAAAATGACGAGAATTTAATTTTTTTTTTAATAACTTGACTTAATGAGGAGTAAAGCAAGCCATTGTAGTATTAAATTTTAAGAGAAAGATTTCTGGAGAGTGGTGATATTATTTAAGGAAAAAGAGACTGTAAATGTAAAAACTAACCGCTGTAAATTGCTAGTTTCTAGACGCAGGTTTTTTATTATCAATTTCAATTTTGTAAACTAAATTTTGTTTAGGATGTTCCTATTTTGGATAGTCCTTGCATTGAGTTATATTACTACTTTTTTAGAGTCTTTTTTTTTTTTTTTTCTCAACTTCAATTTATAAAAGTGCTCATAGGCTATATAATATGAGCAATGAGGATTAGGTGAGGAATCTCTTCACTTGCCTACCCAACTGAGCCGCCCTGTTACAGTATAGACGCCCCTGTTAAAGTAGAGAGGCATAGCGCTTCTCTCTCTGCCATTAATTCGCTCCTCCGCCTCCTTCTCTCACACTAATATGGGCTCCAAAAAGGCAACTTTGGCACTCTCATCCACCTTGCTGTTGATGCTAGCTGGCTTGGGAAGCTCAACCTTGGACCAAGACAAAGCAGAATGCTCAGACCAGCTAGTCGGGCTCGCCACATGTCTCCCTTACGTTGGTGGTGATGCCAAAGCTCCCACCCTAGACTGTTGCACGGGCCTCGGGCAAGTCCTACAGAAGAGCATGAAGTGCCTCTGCATCTTAATCAGGGACAGAGATGATCCAAATCTTGGCATCAAGATAAACGTAACGCTGGCATTAAACCTCCCTACTGCC
The DNA here is from genome assembly GCA_003952965.2 of Morella rubra. Lineage (NCBI taxonomy): Eukaryota > Viridiplantae > Streptophyta > Magnoliopsida > Fagales > Myricaceae > Morella > Morella rubra. Next base: position 34,534,379 of record CM025851.1, read on the forward strand.
TGTCATACGCCCAACAAATTATCAGAGTGTGTTTGTAAGTATATACCAACAAAAAAACGCACATATTTTGAGCTTTCTTTAACTACCAAATCGATTGTATGTAATCTTTATTCTTTTGCGGTGGATTCAGCCCTATTGCATTTGGCACCTAATTCAACGGAGGCAAAAGTATTTGAGGGGTTCTCAAAAAGCATCAATGGGACCAGTAAACCAGCTGCCGGTGGTAATCACTTTAATTCTGGCCTATAATTTGATTCGGTTGTTGGTTTTTACACATGCGGCCGATTTATTCTTTATCTCTTTGGACTGTATTTTTTTTAGATGATAATCTGTTTCTTTTTAATGGTCCAAGTCAAAGCGAACTCCACCAACAATGGATCAGGTAGTTCTATCGAAGAAAAGAGTGATGGAGGAGGGGGTGGAAAGAGGTGGCTGGGAGCAGAGATCGTTTGTGGGATTCTACTCTTGTTGTTCACACCATATCCAGCCTATTACGTTTGATAGAGATTTTAATGCTCCCACCTATATTGCTCTTCTTTGTATCTTATTGGATCAAGGGTAAATTGTGCTATATCCAAATTTTGTTTTTTAGAATTTATTTGTCATAAGTTGCCAACTGCGTTTGATACTCAAAGTGACCCAAATGTAATAGTCTTTTTTTTTTTTTCCTGAGCCCACATGGACTAGTTTGAAACTTTGAATATTATCAGCGTTTGATTATTTCTACCTGTTTAAGTTCAGAGACTAATGATATGTAGGTAGCCACCAGCAGAGGAGAAAGTTATTTGTTCCTTTTGGTTGCCAAAAAAGAAGGAAGTCTGTGAGCTCACAACAGTGCTTGATCTTGTTTCCGTGGGGGGAGATGACCCCAATAAGAGGGGCTGGGTGTTACAAATGAATTCTCAGGCTGACCCTCATGTTAAGGAGAGTATACTCCCACGAGTTCAAGTCCATTCTTGTAAACTATTGCAATTGCCTGCATGGCCAAATGAATATCCTACTGTTTTGGGTGTTAAGCTCTGCAGAATTTGACCATTGATCATGACAAACAGTTTCAGGCCTTTCCTTGAGGTTTCATTGCCTAAGTTTTATAGAGCCGCTTTGCAAACCCAGTTAAACCATTATAAAATGATGCGACAGAAACAAGAAGACAAAAATTTTATAGATTACAGAAAGTTTTGAGTACCTGCAGGAACCATCAATTTGATACGATTAATCTGTGCATAATCCCCAGGAGACTTATGGTAGAAAGTATGCTGTTTGCGTAAAAGTGGTCCTAAAAAGTAAGGAAAGCCTGTGCCAAAAAAGAAAGAAGAGAGGCAGTGCTTGATCTTTGATTAGAAATTTTCCCACAAAGGAGTTAGCTTTGACCTTGGAAGTGGAAGTATGATGAATTTCTTAGATTGGCATAGCATGTTTGGATTCCTTGAAGTTATTCTCATTGGTTGTTCCTAAGATCCCCAAGTATGTCCCTCAAATCATAAGATCCTCGCTTTACCATTCTGCAAAGCTCTTACACTGGCATTATATTACAAATTTAAGTAACAGACTTCGGCCCCAAGGGAGAAGGGAACAAATTTAAGAGGCCTGGCCTGTGTCTGGGGCTGGTCTGGACGGCTGGGTTGGATTTCATGGAGAGGAGTAGGCTCAATGCGGTCTGCAAGGCTGAAAGGTTTGTGCCTCGAGAGGGCGTGCAAATGGCAAAGGTCTTGTGCCTTACGGAAAAAGAAGTCACAATGCAAATTCCATATAGTGGCTCTGCCTCTCCACTGTTGTTTGTTAAAGGTGCAAGCCCTCATTTCACTGTTAGTTCTCCCACAGATGGAGACAATTGGGCTTTTCACAACTTCATAACCAGAATCCAGCCTCCTGCTGTAGTAAATGGCACAGAGCAACTCTCACGAGGAAAAGCAAAGTGGGATATATATCCCAGATTACCCCAGTAGAAACGTTTCGAGTTTGTTTTATTAACTGTAAAATATTATGATTGGACTTGGTTTTTGTTCTCTCCTTTTAAGATCACCAATAGAGCTATCATGCCGGATATGCCCGAAGGTCTCATAGGATAGTCTCACCTTGGGTGGTTGCACACGCTTTAGCCCCGTGTCTCGTGTGTAAGTAAGTTCAGGAACTCGCTTAGCAGGGGCGCGACTCGAACCTATACCCAAGCACACAATTGGACTTACACAAAATCATGTGCCTTGGGATCATTGATTCATTATTGTGAATCATGATTAAGGCAAGAAGAACGTGGTTTTCATCCCCTTTTCTTTGGCTCATTTCTTTTGCATCATTCAGAAGCTCTGTAAGATAGTTTTTACCTAATTAGAGGGTATATATTGCCCAGGGCTCCGTATTTTTTACTGGATGAGTACTGTCCAAGGTAGAGCTGATGGTCTTCTGCTTAGGACAACACGGCAAGCAACAGATCCCCCGCAAGTATTAGGATCTGGATCTGACTATTGAAAAGTATATTGTCTTGGGCGTCTTGCTTCTCAAGGAAAGACATCTTGGTACAGGCTTTTTGCTTTCTAGGTTGCTCTTTTGGGTACCAAAAAATAAATAACGTGTGGGAACAAGCAACGTACCTTGACTCCAGTCTCCCCCTAACTTTTTATTTTTTATTTTTTTTTTTGTTGATGTTTCTTTATTTGGGGGATTGGGGGTTGAGTCTGACTGGAAGGATGTGGATTTAGCAGCTGCTCATGTAGCTTCTGTGCTTAGAGTAATTACCAAGCTGCAATAGTCAATAATCTATCAGCCTATAGAAAAATTTTAGAAGAAAGTACATTTTTGACCCATAATTTATCACGTATTGTGCACTTTTCACTATAAACTAACACATTTAAGACATTACACCTACAAATTATTTATCTCAAAAATATTGCACCCTTTATTTATTTTTTTCCATCAAATTAGAAGGAAATTGACTTTTTAAATACAAAATTTCAATTATGCCCTAAAAAAGTAACATAAATAGCAAGATTTAAGAGCATAATTTTCATTTCGTTTTTTTTAAGTCAATTTTAGTTCAATTTGAGGAAAAACAAAAATAGACTACGGGTATAATATTTTAGGAATAGGTAGTTTGTAAGTGCAATGTCTCAAGTGTAGTAATTTATAGTGTAAAGTGCAAAATCTATAGTAGTTAATGAGTGAAAAGTGTAATTTTTTCTAAAATTTTAAAAAACACAAAAAAATAAAAAATAAAATCTTGATTTTCATGTGTGGGATAAAATAATTCTGTGTTCATGAATTATGAGGACAATGTCATCTTAGGAATTCAAACTATCAAATTTGTCACATTGAGACTTTGAACTAATAAAGTTCATCAATATTCACTCACAAATAAAATTGGACCATCGTAATCGTGCAACATATACAAATAGGCTATGTGACACAGTTTTAACTATCTATTTTATTTAAGGCTGCACATTAATAAATATTGACTCAATACCATGAATTTGATAATTCTGTCCCGATGACCCAATAATTTAGGGATGCAAAATAAAATTTTCCCATTTTTGATTCTTTATGCAAAAATGTCAGTTTATTTATTTATTAAGGGAAAGTTACTCAGAACCCACTAGGTTTTAGGCCAAAATCAAAAGCCTCATTGGGTTTTAAAAAAAATCCAAAAGCCCACTTGGTTTATCAATTTGATATGAAAACTAACCAGAGTCAACTCTGTTAGTAGAGATAATGGAGCCCAATCCACATAATATAAAATGAACAAATCGTTACTTGACACGTGCTCAAAAAAATTACATAAGCTTCAGCCTGCCATGTTGCACTCACATCCTACCACGTCAACCACGTCAGTCTCCTCTATACTAATGAAGAAGCCTTGAAGGAAGTCCTAGGTTCATCGATCTGAAATCATTCAAAGTTCTTTGCCCTTCTGCGAAGCTTTAAAGTTTAGTTTTTCACGTCATTTTGCCTTAGAAGTTTCTTCAATAAAGCTTCAGTCAGCCACGTCGTTCTCCCTATTCTGCCTTGTGGGTCTTCCTTGACAATGTCCTCATTGAGCTCATCATCTGTTACAGATGCTCGAAATTTGGATATAGAGTTGGCTCGGGTTAGTTTTCGTACTAAACTGATAAACCAAGTGAGCTTTTGAATTATTTTTAAAACCTAGTGGGGCTTTTGATTTAGGCTTAAAATCTAGTGGGCTTTGTGTAATTTTTCCATTTATTAAATGCGAATGTTGCTAAGGTCTTTCTCTAATATATTATATTATTATTTCGGGGATAAATATAGTTGAGAAAAAAAAAAGTCCTGCAAAAATCTGTCCCGGTCCCCCGGAAAGGAATAAGGATGAGGTCTTGCCGTGTACTATCGAAGGAAAAAACAGAGAGGATTTTTCAGCAATGCATGAATTTTGACTTTCCCCTCTCTCTAGACCCCCAACCCATATGTAGCCCCCAGAAGAAAGTCTCAAAATCGAAACTCTTTCAGACAAAGAGACAGACGTGTGGCTCACATTCTCTCTCTGCACGAAATTGCCCAAACGATGTCTCTGAACCTGAAACCCCGTCTGGGTCTCATCCGTTTCCTTCTCTTCTTCCTCTCCATCTTCACAATACCTTTGCTTTCCCTCGCTGACTCCGACACCACAGTCTACGAAATGCTCCCACAATTCGGGCTTCCCAGCGGGCTCTTACCCGACTCGGTCGTTAATTACACCTTCTCTTCGTCTGACGGCAGGTTCGTCGTCAGTTTGGCTAATCCCTGCTACGTTAAATTCGATTACATGGTCTACTACGACAAGACCATCACGGGTAAGCTCAGCTACGGTTCCATCACTGGCCTCAAGGGCATTCAGGTCCAAAGGTTCCTCTTGTGGCTCGACGTGGACGAGATCCGGGTCGATTTGCCCCCATCCGGTAGTATTTACTTTCAGGTGGGGTTCATCAACAAGAAGCTGGATGTAAGTCAGTTCCAGACCGTCCATTCTTGCCGAAACGAGCTCTCAGAGTCTTGCATAAAAGGGGTTCTCGAGGTATTGGTTCCTGTTGTGGGGAAGTTATTATCTTTTAATTCTTTCGATCATCTTATGAAATTTGTTGGTTTTTCCGCCTTTTGTGGGTTAAATAGTTGTGAAATCTTGTTTAGTTGGCTGGTTATATAATCTGGGTCTGTAAATCATAGGAAAATCGTTGAATTTTATACGTATGTGTTATTAAATAATGATTGGCGTTGAATACTTGATGTATCTGTGAGGATTATGCTTGCTGTAGCTGATACAGGGGGTAAACTAGCTGGATTTCTTGGTTGAACCTTTTAAGCCTATCAGTAATGAGTTACCCGGACTTGGATACATTTGGCTAGATATCATCATTTGGTTTTTCTTTCAAGCTCTTCCCTGTGGGAGAAGATTCCAATTTCATATGTACTACGAATCTACTACGAATAATTCGTCTTGTGAGAAATTTTTCTCTGTTGTCGCGCTAGAGTAATTCGTTGGAGTTGATGTGATGAAATTTGGTTCTCTCCCTGTTGATCGTCTATCTAGAAATCTACGCCATAGCAGTAATAGGAATTTATGTTGGAGTCTTCACCAAATCAGTGATGTGATGGGTCTAGTATTTTTTTTTGTTCGGTTAAATCTTAAACCAAAACTGATGGTTTCTGCTCAATATGCATCAATAAGCTATTTGATTTCTTCTGGTTTATCAGCGAATGACATTGTTGAGCTGACCTCTGTATGCCAAATCTTAAACCAAAACTGATGGTATAAATTGCTCAATATACAAAAAGCTATGACATCAATGCGCATGATTGTTTATTGATGGATTGTACGAGCACTTTTTTTTTGGGACTAATTTGCCTCTTCTTTTTGCAATTTGCAGCTCCCAACCCCTGTGAAGGAAATTGAGATGCTAATCACTGAATAGAGATCAAGAGTCTCCTGTAGGATAGAGTGGCTCAGAAAGTTGCTATGCAATCATCAGCCTTTTGGTGCCAGAGTATATTTTCAGTCTCACACATCTTTAGTCCGGTACAGTTGTGTGCAAGATATATCGTGTATATATGGAATTGGATGTTGTCATGCTTAAGTTGGAACACATCGCTATTAGCTCTGTTTGAACTTGTACTGAACTGGAGTATCATGTTCACATGAGTACCACATGTATCAGATGGATCAGAAAGCTTATAAAGTTAGCTCCAATTGTGACAAAAATATTCCTGTCAGTTCATCCTTTTACTGGTCGCTCTTTTGAACTTGTCAGTTGCGTTTTTATCATTCTTTACCCTTTAATGTATATGTGTTTGTGCTTGCTCTTGGATCATTCTTAGCAGAGTGGCAAACACAGTTTGAATTTTCCTTTCAAATTGTGCAGAAATTGGAAAATTAAACGAAAGTCTATCAAAAGGAATGTGAAATACTGTTTGTGAGAAACAGAACTTTTGTAGGTTTCTTAAAGCCATGCCATTGTTTGATAGGCATAGACATATGTTGATCCTTAAAAAGTGCCTTTTTGGGGGAAGACAGAGGTCAATCTCACAAGCTTCCGAGTGTGTTAGGACCCGAGGTATTTATGGGTTGAAGTTCCATTTAGCCACATCACGAGTTGAGAAGAAGGATCTTTCAGAATTCCCATTTGTGAGAGTGGGCAGAACCCTTATCCTGCAACTCTTGTGAGTCTCTGGAGAACGTTAATGTTAACGGATAAGTGGATTTTATACTTTATTTGAGCTCCCTAGCATTACCTGATGGGTGGTGTGCTTCGGTCAACCAACACTTGAAGAATTTCTGGTGAGTGTTCCCACCCCCCCCAACAAAACCCGCAATCTCACTCTCAAGTCTTGGCCTTCATTGTGTTTGCCTAAGGCTTTTGGGGGGCTTGGCATCCGGTCCTTGAAAAAAATGAATATTGCTCTTCTAGCAAAGCAAGGCTGGAATCTTCTCTGTGATGTGCCTACTCTGTGGGTTTCCCTGTGTAAAGCTAAATACTTGCGCCGGCTGTGATTTTTTGGAAGCTTCTTCACCCCGTGTGGCAACCTGAGCTTGGAAGGGACTGACTAATATCACTCCCCAATTCAGATTGGGTGCTTGTAAGCAGATTCGGGATGGGACTTGTACATTGATTTGGCGTGATCCCAGGGTGGTGGGCCTGCCTAATTTCAAGCCTCGCCCTCGCCTTGAGATTTTGGATGATTGGCAGGAGGATTGTGTGAGCTCCCTCATTTCTTCTTCTTCGAACCAATGGGATTGAGCTCTTTTATATCTTCGTTTTGATGATAAGTCTGTCAGCAAAATCCTTGGCTATGCATCCCCCTGTTGTAGGGCGGCCTGACAAGTGGATTTGGACCTTGGAGTCCTCTGGTTCTTATTCCACTAAATCTATGTATCGTGAGCTGACCCCTCCTTTTGACCCTGTCACTTCCCCTTGTCTCTTATCAGTTGGAAGCATCTGTGGCGTCTTTAGGTACATGCGAGATTGCGCTGGCTTCTCTGGAAACTGGCGTGGAATCTTCTTCCCACCCGGGCTCGCATTGCAGCAGCTATATTTCAGCAAGTGCCGGATGGGGCCTCGTGCTTCCTCTGTAATGAAGGAGTTGATTCTGCCTCCCACTTGTTTCTTTCTTGCCCTGTGAGTTGTATTATTTGGCGAGAATCCCCTTGGCAGGTCTCTCTTTCTCTCCATGTTGGTGGTTCGGTCTTTGATTGGATTTCCATTATTTTAGAGCCATCCGTCCTGGGCATCCCTCGTGGAGAGATGCACCACTTCCAACTGTTTGCGCTGAATGCTATTGATGTGGTTTGGTTTCAGGAATCGCATTAGCCATGGGGAAGTGGGGCTGAATATTTCTCAATTGGTTGCCAAGGTGAAACGCCTTGGTCACCAGCATGTGGAAGCTTGGCACACACTTCTTCTTCTGCGCATGTTGTGAGGCAGCCTCCTGCCTTGGGGGTTATTAAAGCAAGTGCGCATCTTTGGTTTTCCACGAGCATATGTTGACCAAGCCATAACTTATCCGGTACAACTAATTATTTGTGCTTCTTTTTTTTATATAGTTAACTGTTTTTGGGTAATGAGAAAATTTAATTGTAATCGGTCTATGCATATTGGGTTGGAATGGATTTGACTCTAAACTAAGTTATCAACATATTTAATAACTTTATTATTATTCTTAATTTAATTTATTTTTAAAAAGATTTAACCTTATAATATTATTTTTAACCTTACTTACGCATACAATTTTAACAATGCAAACTCAGGAAATGGATGTCAGAATGGATGTACTTCTGCTACAAGCAAGTTCCAACGGTTTCTCTTTTGATTATGTCTCCCAATAAGTGTGATATTTAATTAAAATTAAAATAATAATAAAATATAAATTATATTCTTTTAACATCAACTTTAATTACTTTCTTTATTCCTATTCCACCAACCAATAAACGATGACTTTTTGTTCAACTTTAGCCACCAAAGCAAGTTTCTTTCCACTTTATCCTTTGCTTATTCCTTCGGTTCTCTGTGTATAAGTCTTTAACTACTGTTTTTTTCTCAACTGCCTTTATATTTAATATTAGATAATAAATTTGTGAAACTTTTTAAAATAAGGAGTAATTCATACTTAATATATAAATTCCTATTCTAATAATTTTTTTAAAATAAAATAAACCCTCAGAAATAATGGATGCCTATAAACTCTAATTACTACAACATTGACTCAAAGGTAACTATCACTAATCCATAAATTAATATATCAAAATATAAAAAAGAGATATAAACTATTAAAGTTGTCACGTTTAACTTCAAAAAAAAAACCTAATTGACATAATATTGATGATCAGAGCTTTTTGATCAATTTTGTAGTTTTGAAACTCTATTGATATTTTAATATATTTTAATGGATTAAAAAATGAATATGGCTTGAATATAAGACACTAATACCAACTCTCACCCTCTCCCTC
>CM025851.1:34544304-34628520 GCA_003952965.2 Morella rubra
AACAATAGTAAATAGGATTCATCCTCACATTGTCTCCCACATGAAGGTAGGGTTTGCCATTCTCCAATATGACATTGACAGTGATATTAATTGTATACCTTCATATATTATACGACAATAAAGATTTAATCTTATAGCTCATCTATATATCTGAAAGTTGATTGATGCTTCTTTACTTCCTGTATTGTTATTTATCTTTTTCTTCTTTATTATATATTACTCGAAGCTCCTGTGAGAATGTCACCTTGAAAATAGTACCTTTTTTTTCCTGAATCATGCTTAGACTTGCATTAAGGGTTAGAAACACAAATAAGAATACAAGGAAACTTATCTACAACCCAATCTTAATCTGGTTGAAAAACAGAACTAGCAAGACTCACAAAAAGTGGCCAAAGACAACAAATACTCCATAAAAGAGAACTAGCAGGACTCACAAAGGGTCCAAAGACAACAAAAACTCAGTACTAAGCGGAGAGAGCGGTGGCGGATAGTGGTAGACTAGCTACCGTAACCAATAGACTAGAATGTAAAACACCGACAAAATAATACTCTACTATAAAGACCTGCGGACTTCTACATGGCAGGAGAGAAGATCCGATCTTGTTTTCTTTTGTGTTCGTGAATTTCGTGCTAATCATCGCTCCCATTATTAACTCTGATCCGGTCCCAGTTCTTCGTTTTGCGCCTTCTGTGGATGCTTCTAGTATTTGGTACCTGCATAATTTATTTGAAGTCAAATATGCGTGGCTCTCTCTCTGTCCCTCCCTCCCTCATTCAGTGAATAGGGTTTGGCCCTTTGTGTAGCAGATGGCAGCTCCCATTGATGGAGAGTAATCTATGTTCTATATTAATTTCCTATAGTCTTAACTGAGAGGTTACTGAAATGCTTGGATTGGTCTTGGTATGTTTGTTCTTAGTTATATTGTCCGCTACGTTTATAGCTTATCAGTAGTCTTTGGCTTTCAAGTGTCTAATGGCGTTACTGTATGTAGTAATAAGGTGTAGATCATAGGGTGAGAAGATAATGTCCAAAGGAGTGCAATCGTTTATCTCTGGTAAAGGCTGATGATAACGACGTATGATTGGTAAAGCCTGAGAGCGATGCTAACTAGTTAATTGTAGACATGTCCTCTTTGTGTACGTAAGTCCGAGACTTTGGATACAACCACATGTCTCTGAAGAGGAAGTTTTATATCGCATACATACTTGAGAGGTCAACGTTCGACCGGGAATCCAGGAGTATCCCTTTCGCCACTTAATTCAACTTGTGAGAAAATATGCACCCTTACGATGACATTTGAGTGAATTCAACAAAAGGTAATTCACCCTTTTCGATCGTCAAAGCTGACACATGAGAAGAGGAAAAGACAATGCTAGAGAACTCATAATTAATGATAAAGAAATTTTTACGTCAAACCAATTCAGAGCTATAGCTAACAAATTGAAAGATCTGAATGAATAGCTAATAATCGATGTACAACAACTTTTGAAAAAGTTGAGTCGGAAAGCATGAACGAGTGCTATATTATATTATGTCATATTATAATTAGAGCTAAAATTTCAATCACAATATTAATATATTACTATACAGAATATAATTATATTCTTTAAATTGTGTATACTAAAATGATGTAAAAATCCCTAGGTAGAAAATTGTAGAGAATTTTAATACGTAAAAAAATATAAATTTCTTTTATACTCTTGAACATATTAATCACGACATATTTGTGATCAAAAGCTAAAAGCGGAACGTTATACGATACTATCTCATATAAACTGTCACATAACCTTATCATTATTCAATATAGTGCTTGAATATAAAGAGGAGACTAAACAAGTAAAGCCAGACGAGGTAAACACCCACGTTGCTCCAGTTCAGAGGAATTTTAGATTTTGAATTAGCTCGGATATTCCTCTAGAAATTAACACCATATCAATTCGAGTGATACACATTAGATACGAATGATAATGCAATGTCTAATATAAAAAGATAAGAAAATATAATAAGCACATAGAGATATCAAAATTAAAGTACTCACTAACACGTAACTATTATGCATATTTTTTCTCAATTCGAGTTACACTATGAAAGTGAATGATATTGAATTTTAACATTGGGGTCACCTAGTATATTGGACCATTCAGCTGTATGCCCTGGACAACAAGCTAAAGGCTATTACAGATTAATATTGGGACAAGTCACTCGAGGAAACATATTCTTGTATTTGAATCGTTCGTGAACGAGTACTCATGAGAGCTCCCGATACCCATAGCAGAAGTAAACTACTTTATGGGGAGTAGGAAGACTGTCTGAAATATACGTCACGTATTTTGTCTTCCATGTAAATTTATATACCAGAGACTCAGGGAATGACGTCAGTGATGGGAGTGAAGTATTAAGGGTGCTCCATCTAATAATTCAGAGTAAGGGCTACACTTAAGATAAGAGTAATAGCAATATAAGGAGGAAATTCTCGATCTTATATCTGTACAAAATTCGAAGGACTGGAACAAACGCGGTGCAAAGCTCTTATATCGACCATCTTGTTTTAAGTATTTTTCAAACTCGATGAATGCTTTTAATTCTAGTGGTATGTAATGCATAAATGAGTGCACTTATTCGAGAACACTTAGGAGGCCGATCAAGACATAGCCTTCTTGCGAATCTCATTGTGTCACTGGAGCTTGCACGGGATCCATGTATGAGGAACTGACATCTTATCATTGCAAAGAGGATGAGTAGTTTAGTTTAATTAAGACCTAATTCAAGCAATTACCACTTTGATATAAGGGTTTCGCCTCGGTCGGATCGAATGCATAATGGTCGTGGCGACCTGGATATATTCGCAAACAGTGACGTCACCTCGGTTGATCCGGAGACAACGGTGGGGTATCTTGAAACAGCGTACAAACCTTATATACCGTCGAGATACAAAGGTGTTTCGATCATCTAGTCCCTTGTACACAGAAGCTAATTAGAGAGAACATGCATATTCATTGGCTCAAAGAAATCGAAGGAACAAGAAGTACACCCTTTCGAAAGGACTAATGAGCATCACGCCTAATGATTGACTCGAGACTCTCGCAACACTTCTATGTACTCGATCTCTAGAGTGCATGCAGGCCCTTCAACTTTCTACAAATATCACTGTACTACGTATGTAAATATGTAGTGAGCAAACTTGCGACCTAAACTACGTAATATCCAGTTGTCATTGTGAAAAGCTTCAATAAACCATTGTCATGTTACGATGAGAGCCCGTGCATTGCGTGTCTGATAGACCAAGTGCTGGCAAATGGAACATATTCCAATATTAATCATTCACTGAAATCATAATGGAAACGATACGTGTCCGTGGAGAGCAAACGAATAACTTTATGTGAGCTCGTAATCGGCTTTGAGTTCAACTATAAATGATATGCATGGAGCGTATTCTGTTTGAATGGAAAGGTGGAAGGAATGGCTCATAGTTAGATGGTCGTTTAGCTGACTTAATTAGGCATAGAGACTCCAAAAATTTGGACAGCTAGAAGAATAAGGACGAATCAAGAGATCTGAGGATAAAAATATCGCAAAGAAAATTCATAGGTTGCAGAAATTAACTTGGCATTTTCGCATATAAATATGATGATATATCAAACATGTAAAGCATGATGTTGAGCAAATGGGTTTTCTTTTTCCTGTCAGGGAGATCTAACCGATCAGACCGAGCGAGATAAATCTCGAATAATGAGTGTTTATACACTCGCAATGGCAATGTGTGTACTCATTATATGCTAATAATGTCTGATACATAATGTTTGAATTAAGCGGTTTAAAATAAAATTACTTCATATAAGTCTACATTATTTACATGACTCCCTTAAATATCGAGGGTGCTTTCTACAATAGAGCATTGTACATGACATATCACGAGATTAAAATTTATCTCCAAGCTCAAATTCAATAAAATTGAACAATGGTAGTCTTTAATAGAGATAAGAAAATAGGGAGGAATTAGATAAAAATCTTTGACGACTAGAATTCCAAAAAAAAGCTTTGCTGTTTAGGACCGCCTGTCGAATCCCCTAAATCATGGTAATTGCGGGTACAAGCCGATGATTGTACTAGAATGTAAGGAAAATCTTTGTGACATTAGTAGCCACGAAATATCTCTATTGCGAAACAATGAGCATGGGTTGAAACTCGCTGCAGTGTACGCTCAGTGAGAATTAATATCATAGAGTTATAAGGATAGATATGTGGCGTTAGATTTTTGTAGAGAAGGTTTGTTCGTTTAACTAATGACACGATTATGTTAATTTTGAGGTAAGAGTTGGGTCCTATTCGCTCAGAAAAGTGGATTATTACATTATACGGCCAGTGCTGTGTCAGCTTGTGTGCACAAGATTACATACATGAGTTGAGTTTAATGAAGGCTGTGAGCAGTGACTGTCAATAATAAAAACATAGCGTAGCGTTAATAAGTATGAGTCGATTTCCGCTTATCATCTTCCTGATGATATTTGACTTCAAGAGCCACGCAACTTTTAGATTAGTATGCGATTGCAATATTTTCCCAGGAAGCAGAAAAAAGAATAAGGCTATCCGCAATCAGCTAATTAGATGTAAACATCGGAGAATTGGAGGATTGCATGTTCTATTGGCTCTGTCAATAGCCAGCGTCTAATTGGTAAAGCGAACGACTTTCTCCCTCAGTCTCCAATATCCTCGACTCCCATTTTCCCTTGCTCTATAATATAATGGTACCGCGCTCTCTCTGTTCTCAACTCCTTCAATCAACATTCAAACTGGTGTTGATTTCTCTAGGGCCTACCATTGACTCCTCCCCTATTCCACACCGTAAGCTCTCTGAGTGTGATGACAAGCAATTATATTATCCGACACCTCGCCTTCTATCGGATAGATCAGTACCACTAATATCACACTGAAGATAAATATGTTCGATCGCCATAAAGCGTCGATCAAAATAGTTAAACCGCACTTGACTAGCAAGAACATGATGAAAAACTGACTCGAGATGAAACTAATCATCATCAATCTCGCAGTGAACTGGGCAGTTTGGCTCGCTAAGAAGGTGTTTCGAAAAAAGGTGAGCATACATGCAATAAGGATTACAAGAGTTATGTCTCCTGATAACGCATGAATGCGAGAAGGCCTCAGCTACGTAGAATTATTTGAGATAGCTTGGATAGTGTAAATCAGCTCCATAGATTCTATGGGGTTGTTCGTACTGATTGATATCATGGATCTGTATTTATGAGGCGATTTTGCTTGATATCGAATTTTTCCAAGGAATCAGGTTCTCTTTATATATAGCTGAATGAATATCATTTAAGGTTGATACGTTGACTGGATGAATTGAGAGCGCTTCAGATCAGATATGGAATTGATTACCTGTACATATCTTATGGTTAAGCAGTTGAGCCCTATAGGGCCTTTGATAGTGGAGTGGACTTGCAAGTGAGTGGGAGGCTGATAGAGCTAATGGAGATGTAATCGGGAATTGTGGGTTAACTCTTAGTCATCTCGTATTTATTTACTGGTATTCCAAAGGTTACAGCTAGAAATTTCTCACTTTATGACTGCAATGGTCCGGAAAAGAAATTATTATAATAGTAGAAATGTTGTGTCATTAAGAAGGGTTTACTATACGTACCTGTTGGCAATACAGTTCTGTGCTGTCTCGGAATTATAGAACTGGGAAAAAGTTTGAGATGTCTTAGGTCAGTGAGAAAAACCTTATTGATCTTCTCTGGTTTGATGTTAATAACGATTGTTAATGGACCAGAGCATTTGGGTGATGGGAACTTGATACAAGAATCGAAGCAATACGCCTTATATATTGCTGATGTTGGTAAAAATGACTGTCAAGATTATGAAAAATTTGTTTAAATAAGAACAACAGATAAATGCAACTGCTAGCATTTTAGGGGAAAGCCTAGTGTTAATTAATGCTCTAGATTAAGATATACACAGATAGTACCACATGCTTTGTAATGAGGATCCTCAACTCCCTCGCACCAATTAGCGGCGTAAATGTGTAAGCATTTTGAAGCAAGCAACATCTCTCAATCTGTGCAATCAGAGAGCACATAAACAATAGCACTTGTTAGAGAATAACTATTGCTCACACACTCGCACAAATAGATATTTAATAGCGACATAAGAACTAAAGAGCTTAGAGTAGTTGCACCAGTATATAATTCACATGGCGAGCACCTGAGAAGCAGGAAGTGTGCAAGAAAGGATTGTTGTCTTTGCAACTGCTGGTAGAAAATATGTAGCCTATAAATATTGAGAAGGGTATCAGGTCGCATTAGTCTTCAACTGATTCTCAGAACTTTGAGTGCTGAGTCGTCGTCTGCAAAAGTCAGCCACTCATATTTCTGCCCGAGGCGTTATTTTCAACTGACAATCAAGTGCTTACGCTTGATCTTTATATACATCGCTCAGAGTAAACATAGCGCTAACATCATTTCCTGAAGGTATTGTGCATTCTTCTGATTTGGGTCATGGGAATTAGCCAATGTTATCCTTAAATAAGTTTATCGTTTAGGCTTTCATGGAAGAAATATGCGATGAGTCTTGCCGTGACGACATTTTGACGATTTTTTGTGTGTAGATCATTAGACATCATAGGTGATTAACGAGAAGGAGTTAGACTACGCTACACTTGGGTCTTTCTTATCGGTTCTATGGGATGGTATAAGCTTAGGATGGGGTTTTTTTATTATTTCTAAAAATGTCTAGATGCGCGATTATTTGGGTGAGGTTCGAGCATCCCTGAAATCACTCTGTGATAATGGATACGGAAAGCCACTGTCTATATTATGTTCCTCGAAAGAAATTGACAGTGCTCCTATATTGAGATAACAGTAATTAACAATAATAGTATGATCAAAATACTTTAGAGACACAAGGTAGCAAAGTAAGAATTATTACTAATGAGGGTTGAATTATAGCATATATCTGTTACTTTCCTAGTAGCTGCCACTCTTTGCTTTCCCAGAATATTTGCAGTTCATAACACTCAAAATCTCTCAATTGGGGAGTCTAAATTGTCCATGGTCGGAATTCTTCATGATTGTGTTAAACATGTGTTCCATGGAACTAAAAAATGAGTATGGAATGAATAAAGTAGATCAGACGTATAGGCGCAGGTATAATATTAAGGTCATTCTAGAAATAAAAAAAGCTTTCAAAAGCGATTTTCAATCGGCCGGATATGATTGCAATGAGAGAATTTGGGAAGCCCACGTCAGTACAAGCGACGATAGAGAATACCGCTTCAAAAGTGCGCAAACCATTCTTTCCGTTGTGATACAATGGGAGTGCAGCTTCTGCCCCTCCAACTCGTGCCTAATAATCTACTCAATCATTTTTAAGATTCATAATGGTTTATTAACTAATTCTTTTATATGTAGTTCAAGAGCCCCTTCTCAAAAAAAAAAACCACACTAGTCACAATATCCATATAAGTAATTCAGTGTATTGCATCATAAATTTGGCAATCAATCTCAAATTTCAACAAACCACAACCCTACGCCTTCAACAGAGAGAGTCGCTATGGCTCTCCGCCGCCTCTAAAAAATGTTCTTTTTTAAAAAAACTTGTATTCAATTCTCATTCAAGTAATAGGATTGTATCACTGTTTGATACTATATTTCATTACTATAAATTGGTAGACTTCAACTCATGTCATTATTCAAATTTAGTGAAGTTTACAATTGGCTAATGAGCAAGTTCTGTTGTCATGCTCAATTCATCATTATTGAATAAAGCATAAAAGAGAGGTAAATCATGGCAATAGGCTTTAAGTGCAGAGTCTCTATGAGGTGACATGCTAGATGTACAGTTTCCGTTAATGAACGAAAGTGACTGAATTAGTTCAAATACACCTTACTGAACATGATAACTATTGTTCGAACTTATAATGAAGTGTGATGATGTAAAATAAAGTGTGATATAGGATAGTATAGTAGTTAGGAGAGTATATTGTCTTTTATTAGTATTTGTCTGGGCTGAGGAGATATAAGGACAAGATGTACCTATAATAGATTTAAAATATACAGTGGTTGTATGTTCGTAACGGCATTTATTGTAGTTATTATGTATTCTAGCGAGACCTCTGAATATGTGTAGTATTGATTTTGTGCTCATTTCTCATTATTGAAGTTATGTCAAGTGTTGTTCCCCCGGTGAATGTATGCTGATTATGCTAGCTAGTAATGTGAGTGATAGCATGACGACTATCACTATATGCTGTACTGTAGTATGTGCATCATTTGCACATGATACAAAATTTAAAGATCGTTGTTGTGAGTAGTGGGTTAGAGACTTGATCTCATACATATAGCTGCTGTTACCCAATCTAACAAGAGAGTAGAGAAAGATTTGCACATTAGTGGTAGTGATCTACTCACAGCGATACTCCTTAAGATATGAGTCTATATATAAGTAATATCTTTGTGATTAAGTAGCTTGGTATGCACATAATCATTTGCATAAGATTAGGTTGAAATTAATTACATGAATGTAATATTGTATAATATAATGTTTTTTCTCCTAAATCTAATGTAGTCAGTAATTTATTTTAGAGTCTGTGTTCTAGGATAACTAATTGGTCATAAGTCTGACAAATCTCATTAGAATTAGTGACTGAGTATCAATCGAAGATCTAATATGTGATGAATGAGCGTGAGACTTAGATAGTGTAAATTAGCTATATGTAGAAATATAATACAATAAGATAGAACATTAGAGTATTAGTGGAATAGGTATTGAGAAGCTAATGATAAGGGTTAGTGGAATAGTGTAACAGTTTGATACGAAGCAACTCATGGTCTGTTTGTGTATAATGTTAATTATAAAGATATTTAGGTTTTAAAGTTGTGATTAGAGTAAGCTCGAGTGAATTACAGTACTTAGTATATTAAGAGATTTCCAACCAGACACTATAGAGAGCAGACATAAAAATGATGAGTCATACTACAAATGGTGAATACAAAATAAACGGAATTGTATACTAGAACGACGACATTATATATATGGAGAATCGAAATTATATAAAAGACATAGACGGTTATATTTACAAGTCGTTGTCTTACTAGAATAAATTGCATAGTTGCGTACTGTATTGTAGGTCGACAAATATTTACCAGTGAATACTCCAGATTATCAGCAAGTTACATTATGGTGAGGGCGTGTGATATGATTTGAAGAGCTATAATTATTTCTTAATGACAGATAATCTTCTTAATACTTTGAATTTTTCATCACTCTTGTCTAGATCTTAGAGATCATTTGCGTTCTCTTCTTGAAAAATTATCAACTATTAGAGTTCCTTAAATAGAAAATTTATATAATTAAGTTGTCTAATAAGAGTTACGTAAACTGTCAATATAGATTCTTATTATCTGTCAAGGACGACTCATAGTATTAATGGACTTCACAGTGCTAAATACAAGGTATCTAATTGAATATTATTCATAAACAAACTTTTTAATCATAAAGTGAACATAAATTATATGCAGTGTATGAGAATGGTTAGATATAAGGTAAGGAGAGTCAAGAGATTCAAGTCAATTTTTTTTTGTATTATCTGTGCTTGTCTAAAGTTGTTGGTAACTAAAAAGTGAATAAGTGGTATACTGTTAACAGATTAACTCTACTGTGCTCATGATTGGGAATTTCTAAGATTATTAATTTGTGTTGCACTCTTTTTTTTGAAGCTTCAGCCGTTAATCGATTTAGTGTTTAAGAAAAATTATTACAATTATTGGTATTAATTAAATTCAAATTATAATTAAGGTGTTTATTAAATTATTATTCGTGATGTGCTATGTATTATCATGTATAAATATAGCAGCAGTACGGAAATGATAATAACATAAAGGGACACCACGTTACATGATTTCATTTTTCATTTTATAATTTAGTTAGTGAAAAGAGTCTATTGGATATAGTACACTAGATATGCAGAATTAACTAGTAATAAACCAATTTATTTGGAGGGATATATGTTTTAATTGCGACACTATAACAATAACCAACCAACATCATATTTTGGGGTTCCTGACTTGGAAAGGACCACTCAAAAAAATGTCATAGCGGCGGTTGCTAAACATATAGACCCCCTATCCCGGCATTTTACTTAAAACGAGTAAAAACACTTATAACGCGGTTTTGTCAAAACTAGTGGCTAAAGGCCAATCTCTAGCGGGTCGAGACCGCACCGCTAGAGATTGTATACCTACACAGCGCGTCAGTAGATTGCGCTGTATCTTGTACTTTAGCATTGGTTTTAAAAAAAGCGCTATAAGATACTATAGAGGCGTTTTAAAAACAGCGCTATAGGCAAGTGTATTGAAAAATAAAAAAAATCGAAAATTATATGTTATTTAATAATTATTTTTATAGACTATTTTATTCCTTTTAATACATAATTTATTTTGTCACGTGTTTAAAAAAAAATTTTAGGAGACCTACTTAATAAAAATGGAATTAAAAGGAGTTTATGAAAATTGAAGTGTTATATGGGATTAGAAATAATGTTATGAAGTTTATATATATGATTGTTAGGGTATTATATTTTTATTGACTAAATTAAGTAGTTTAGACATCTATTATTATATGCTTATAATGAGCATATGATTAGCAGGGGGAGCCGAGTCAACGACGCTGAGCTGTCAGATTCCACATTGATGGCGTTGAATTACCTTGAGTGGTAGATCAGCACAAGGATGGCAAGAAATCGTAATCTAACCTAATTGGGTAGTTTTCGTGCACGTGTCGGTTTTTTAGTCATAACTTTGGCTACGAGTATCCGATTCGCTCTAGACCCCAATTCAGAAAGCTCTTTTCAGCGCGCACGTCATGGTCACACCAGCTGCTTGGTACGCCTCGTTTCGAGCCCTAAATCCGCTGTTTTCCCTCTCAAAAACCTATTTTTAGTTTGATTCTTTCCTTTACATTAGGAATTATTTATGAACCCGATTTGGGCCAGTTTTTTGGGTCTAATTAATTTTGGTAAAATCCTTAGGGATGAGATTTTAGTTATTTTAGCGGCTTGTGGGGTTGTTTTTTGGAACATGCATGATTAATATTTATTTGTAATAATTAGTAATATAATATATTTAATTATGACATATTATTTAATTTTAAACAAAAAGATATTGTGAGATTAATTAGCTTATGCAATTAAAGTATAACTTAATATCTGGTCATAGTTATTATGGTAATTGAATATGTTATTGATTGTAATTAACAATTATATTTAATAATTTGTAATATAAAACTAATTAATTAAGATTCAAACGGTGTCCCTTACATAAACGCTGCGAGTTCCCCATCTCCCTCCCCTTTCTTAAAACTCCCTGCGCCCTAAAAAAAATTCCCTCGCTCGGCGCCTAAAAATGCGAAATTCAACCCCCCCTTCCCCCCCCCCCCCGGCACAGCCCTCACCCCTGGTCCCAGGAAATGAACGATCGGTCGACGTCTAGGGTGCTATTGGAGGGTGTTGATGGTGGAGATAAATTGGATTCCGGTAGTTTTGATGGTTTGGGTGGTGAAGAAGATGGTTCGGGGGCTAAGAGGGCCTTGGACTTCGATTCTATGGCTGAGGAATCTGAGTAAAAGGTGAAGACCCGAGCACCGAGACTGGAGAGGGTGATCTGAGGATGAGAGAGCCAAAGAAGAAATGGCGTAGTTCTACTGAAATTGAGGGAAAGAATGGAAACAAGAAGAAGAGAAAGAGCGTTGAATCTCCCACAACCAAGAGAACGACTGAGAAGGTAATCAAGTCTCTTACGTACTCCACTAACGAATTTCTTTGTTTTTGTTCATTTTTCTGTTTGTTTTTAATTTTCCTTTCTCATTCGTCTTCTAACCCCTAGCTGTGCTATTTTACAGGAAAGAAGGGATCATCTTAAGCAACTCTGTGTTGAGTCCCAGAGAATATTGCGAGGTATGCTATTGCTTATAGTCTAATTCAGCATCCTTGATGCAAGTAAACTTGGTTTGTAAAGTGAGATTTGTGTTTCTAGACAGTTTTAAACTATCATCTTCGTTTTTTTAGGAAACTAGAGATGTGTCATTTAAGCCTGTACTGGTTGTTCAAAGCTAATATCTTCAATTTTGGAGAAGATTCGAAAAAGAGAAATTGAAGGTTTCAAAAAAGTGAGTAGTCCAATTGTAATTGTGAGTCAAAATGTAGTCTAGGTGAATTGTAATTGTTGCAGCATGAGAAGGCATGGGTTGCAGTACTCTAAAACACTATAAACTTCCTTGCATATGGTTTCTATAACTCTTGTATGTTTTTCGTTCACCTAAGCAGATATAAGATGTGATGTATCATGTGTTCCTTTTATTTAAAACGTAGAAGGTGCATCAGTTTTATGTTTGATTGGGTTATTGAATGCTTGTTTCTAGTGGTCAGTGATTGTGTTGCACTTCATCTTTTTTGATTGTTTCAGTTTTATACATTCATGGTTGATTATATAGGTCTAATTTGAATGACCCTTTTTTTTGAATTGGATGTTTCCAAACCATCAGGAATATTGTAATTGAACAATATATTTATTGAAGTGGGAAAAAAATTTGACATTTCTTCAGGTCTTGCACAAGATGGATGTAGAATGGATGCTTCAGCTGTTCTTTATACAAGTGTTAAATCAGCACATGCTTCAGTTGCAATGTTGCACCAGAAAAAGATAAGAGGAGGAGATGGTTTGGGCACGTCAGCTGGGTGGGGAGGTAAAGTATATGTGGGATAGGTTACGACTGTTTTGACATTGCTTAGATTTCCCAATGAAAATGTTATTGTGATAGCTGATGAAAGTAATTCCATCTTTTATGTTGTAGGCTTGATATTACAATTAGCCATTGACATGGTTCAAATAGATGTTGATAACATGAGTCCTGATGTTGTAAAATTTTTGAGGTATTGCTGTTGATTGGGCTGTTCCAAAGAAAATATATAACAGTAATGCTAATGCAGTTGCTTCAGGAGATGGTAATTAGATCTGCTCTTGTTTAAGTACAGTTTTTGGCTTTTTGTTCTATTCTCTAGATGAAGAGGGTATTTGCAAGATGGCTTTTGAGCTGATTTTTGCTTTTGACGAAGTCATCTCTCTTGGGCACAAAGAAATGTGACTGTTGCACAGGTGAAGCAACACTGTGAGATGGAAAGTCATGAAAAGAAGCTGCACAAGTTGGTACTGCAGAGCAAGATCAATGAAACCAAGGATCATATGAAGCGCAAAGCTAGCGAGATTGAGAAAAGCAAGGTTTTAAGAACATGTCCAATAGAGATTCTTTTAAAGCTTGTAATTACATCTTATTACAGTCTATTCCTAATTTGTAAAGATTCTTGTGTTTGTTGTAAAATATTATTAATCAATAATAATGAAGCATATTTTGTTTTATTATCCTTGTTCTTTAAGTTTTTACATCCAATGAATTATGATTATTAAAATAAATTTGTATTACTAATTAAAAAAGCATGTATAAAAAATATAGGAAAAAATTAGTGGTGATTTGGAAATGCTGGCAAATAAAAAAAAAAAAAAAAAAGCTGCAAACCTCTAGCGGCGGTCACCGACCGCTGCTATAGGCAGCACCTGATAGCGGCGGTCATATTAGGTCTATAGCGGCGGTTTGTGACCGCCGCTATAGACCTTTAGTGCCAAAACAACGCAATTGCGCTTGGGTATATAGCGGCAGTTTCGACTGCCGCTATAGACCGAGATCTTCACCAGTGGTCACCCGAACCACCGCGATAGACCTATGTCGATGGGTATATAACCGCCGCTAAAAAACCGCTGCTATAGGTTATAGCAACGATTTTTTGACCTATTGCAGCGGTTTCAGACCGCTGCTATAGGTCGGTTTTTTTGTAGTGACACCAATTGATCTACCAAGACCCAAACTTTAGAAAATTACTGATGAGCTTTAGGGAAGAAAGATTTGTCTTATTTGTTCATGGAAGCACTTAGTTACTACTACAAAATGGTTTAGTACTTCACGCGGGCATTAAAGGGTGAAATCTTTTTGACAATATATGTACAACCATGACTTGTGCACGATAAAAAAAAACAGCAGACTAAGATCGATACTGTTATCTAATATTATAGGATTGTGATCTTCAAACTTATGTAGAAAATCGCTGTCTGATGTGATCGCACACGGCCATAGTTCTTTCTGTTTGTTTGGTTAAGGTATTTGTATTGTAGACAACCTCAAATGGACATGCATGGAATATGGTAGAAAATCACACATCATATCTGGCAGAACCCAAAATAAACCTGATAACTACAGCTACAAGAGTACTGCAGATAGGAACAGAGGAATTAACCCTAAGAGTAATAGAAGCGACACAAAGATCACCAACAGCAACACAATATATCAGCAATCGTAAACAGCGAACAGCTAACATTGTGCAACGTACGTACGTAGTCTACAATAACAGTCCAATAAAACAAACACCGCAGCATAAAATATGGGTACGAAGGTCATGAAAAAGTACACATGCCATGACCCACAAAACGTGGGCGTCTGATGGTCAAAGATCAACTTCATTAACTCCCACGCGTCTGGGAGTACTATTTAGCATATTTTGAAAAAAGAAAAAAAGTACTAGATCTGATCTCTGACAGTGATTCACTTCAAGTACTTTTCTTCAACTTTAATTTGGAGAATAACTAATTGGTAACATGTTTCCCCTAGATATATAGCACTGCATGTTATGGTATGGCGTGCTTAGGAAGACACACCCCTCAACAACGTACAAATGTTGTTTTACAAGCACAATTTTTGGCGCAATTGCGTTGTGACAAACAATCACATGGATTAATGAAGGCGTAGATGTTTTGTTAAAAAAAAAAAACCATTGTTTATATCATGTGACGTACCAATTCAAAAAACCCTATAGGAGCTGGTGGCTTCTTTTAATTAACTTATTAGATAGAACTACTACGTTTACAAGCATGTTTCCTAAATCAAACCGCCAAAACCCGTTAACGCCGCCCTTAATTATATATCGCCGTGGACAAAGGTACCTATTGATTAAAGAAAAAGAGATGCATCTTATTATATCTGAGGAAGGCATTAGGAGGACTTTGTGATACATTCCCCCGGGACACAGTCCCTAAAGAATGGCTAAGTGGTGCCCTTAATTGGAGATGTGATCAGGATGGAGTAATATGATGGATGATATATATAGTTTAATAGTGATCCTTCTTCCTTACATCTAAACCTCTCTGTCGACTCTCTCCCTCTCTCTCTCTCTCATGAGTCAAGACCCTCGCACACATGGTATACGTACGTGCTGATCAGTAATATATATTGTGGCAGCTCTGATCAGAAGGTATTCATCGATCGGGGTGACAAAGCTAGAATTGGTCTAGGGTGTCTGTACATAGATTTGGGTTCCTGGTCTTTGTCATAAACTGCTTATTTTTTGACTATTTATTATTAATATTCTAATTAATGAAATCTGTAAATTAATTAACGAGAAAATAGCCCAAGATTAATTAGCACGACGCCAGATTGCCGACACCGCATCTTTTCTAATTATATTTTCTTGCTCAATTTTAGGGAATCGAAGAATGTGAACCGCTTTGCATTAAACTATTCTACATATTCATGTTTAAGCAAACGAGAACCATAATATATATAACATATGTATTAAATATTAGTATATTCAATTCAGATTCAACTGATAAAAATAGAAACCTTATTTATGGGTCAATCAATGCTGCATGACCTAATCTTAGTAGTTTGACACAACTCCAATGAATTTTTTATTAATTAATTAAGGTTTTAAATCTCTGTTGTTTACTTAGGTAACAACCTATAACCGTGTAATTTGGCTTTGGTATCATAAATTACAATAACTTTTAACATTTCTTTCCTCGGGCAATTATAGTACTATACGACTTTTCTACACACTACTGCTTCTGAGTTCTTAGTTTCTCCGTTGAGAGAGAGAGATCAGAGAGACAATGACAACTTCGTTACTTGAAAATAGTGATCATAGAGCTTTCATTAATGTTGCTCTCGATCGTTATTGACCAGCTCGAGACTTTCTCTATCTGATATAATTTAACAATTATAATCAAGGCCTACCAAAACTCATACGAGCTCGAGACAAGGTTATCATATTCGATAAACCATTGGCACGTTCTTCATACGTGTGCGCAATCCGTTTACCATGCGAAAACAGAGAAAGAAGAAAATCGAGTGTATGGAAATGAGTACTTGGATCTTGTACATTGAGCCTAGATTTTTGCGTTTAGGATCTATCTTTTATTGGATCTCAAATTTGCTGCATGCAATAGATATATATGGGGCTTGTTAATGGCAAAAACTCAGAACAAAGTATCTAGTTCAAAACTGTTATTATAATTAATGAACCTCTTAGATTTTTCTAAATCTAAGAGACAAAAATGCGTCACCTCATTTAATAAAGGAAAGTTGAAAGAGTATTTTTCTCCCTTGAATATAGAAAAGCAAATTTATGCCATCCATTATAACAGTTTTGGATTAAACGCCTTGATATGAATCTTTTCCAGCTAGTTAGTATTTAGTAACACTCATAAGATATAGACGTAGTTAATTATAAGCATCAATAATTTTACATTTTCAGTTTATGTTCTTGAAATTTTTTTCATTTGGACCTAATAAGTTCTTGGAATTTGGCTCAAAATAATTTTTATTCTTGGATTATAAAATTCGTAAAATAGGCCTCCGTCTGAAACATTCACAAAATGTTAACGCGACAGGAAATATGTTAAGAGGGTAGATACGCGTCATGCCACATAAAACAAAAATATTGAAAAAAAAATGTATGTATTTGTCTATTATATATATATATTTCACTTCATGATATAATTTGGTACTGATAATATTAAATACAAAATAATAGAGGTCGAGATTTAATATCCTAATACTTAAAGGAAAATAATAATTTACTTGGAATGAATATAAATATGCTGCAAATAGTCAAAAAAATTTAATTTTTTAATTATAAAAGTCTCTCAAAAATTTGTAGTCATTTATAAATTATAATTAGGTGATGTCCAAAGAAATAAAATAGCTCTACTCATATCCAGAAGACTTCAATATTTTCATATAAAGCCACATTGATCACTCAAGAATATTACACGTCAAAGGCATGATTCAAACCTTCTTACCAAACTTAAATCTTCTGCTATAAATAAACACACGAGAAATAAATAAAGTCAACAAATGATTTTCCAAACTATTCATTAGTTCTTATAACTTTGCATTATTAATTACAGCTCAGACAATGACTAGGATATCTGTGTCATTTTTCATTATGATTCTATAACATATATCATATACATAATGGTTCGAACATTATTTTAGCAGCACTATTATACCCTATTTAATTCTAATTTAAAAACCATGAGCAGTCCATTTTATGCATTACAACAAGTAATTTGCAAGAGATTTTGATTGTTTATATTAATTAGTATGTTTTCCATGGAATATGAGAGGTGAAATAATGAGAAAGAAATGATATGAGGCAAAATTCCACCTTGGTTCCTTACTAGGTAGAATTGGACCTTATAATAAATTAAAAAAAACTTCACAAATAATCTTAATTAGTTCTTTTGAAATTAAAGTGTAGATGTAGTTAGCGCTCCCTTGACTAACTACAAACATCCTGACTATCTTGGCTGTATATATATTTTTTTTTCAGATGGATATTGTAAAATCTAAGGAGTAAGGATTAGTTATAATTCTTTTGATTTTTTCTACGAGAGAAGCATTTTCGCATTTAATCAAAACTTTAAAAGGCAGGTGCACCGTGGGCTGAATTATTTTGCAGTCTATAAAATATTGTCTTTGGGCTGCAACCCATTATCATGAGACAATGTCCAAAGCCAGTAGTGCAACCTGGACTTAAGTTTGACCACTTCTTTTCGGTCTTTAGGGGCTGCGGTCCATCCTATGAATCATACTCTACGTGAGTTTAGGTTCATGGACCCAAAAAGACCTGCAGCTCGGGCAATTTAAAAAAATAAAAAAACATCAACACCCCTTTTTTTTTTTTTTTTTTTTTTGAAAAATTGTCAATTTAGTCCTTGAGTTTATACCTTTTTACAAATGGATCCTTCACATTCAAATTTTAAAATAGAAACCCTTAAACTTTTTACCTTTGGCACATAGGCCCTTTCGTCAGCCTCCTGTTACTCAACTTAACGTAATCGCCATGTCATCATCCAACTCAGCAAGGGCTTAAGCACACCATTTTGTGTAAGAAATGAAACACACCGTTTTGGTTAATATTTTAGAAAAACACTGTTTAGACAATGAGTTTGAAACACACGGTTTAAACAAACTTATGAAACTCACTGTTTTAGCTCTCTAAATTAAGCACTTGCATACTGGAGAAGAAAAATAGAGATCCCCCACTTCCATTTTGTATGAACCCTAGAGCGAGCCAAAAAGGTCACGATTTTCAAACTGTTCGCTGTGATATCCGACGAGTTTCGTTGCCGCAGATTTGGAGCTTTCTTATCGTCTGCGAGATGTCTATAATGCATCAGTTGAAGGATTTCATACGAAAGGACGAGCTCATGTCAAGGCAGGGTATGGCCGATGAATCAGACAATGTTGAGGAAGTGACAAGGACATGCGAAGCAACAGTGCAAAGAGAGGTGCAAAAAGTGGAGGATGTAGTGAGAGTTGGGGACGTTGTTTATCTACTCGGCGAAGACGAGGTGATAGCCTCAAAGGGGTCTAGCTTGTGTAAGAAAGTAGCTATAAACTACAATATAATTTGTTGAGAATATGTGTGAGGAAGGCAAATGAAGTTTTCATGATTCCTCGCAAGCGACTTCTCAAGGTGGGGATGACTTCCGAGGTCTAGAAAGTAGAAATTGCTGTGATTTCTTCAACGTACGTGGTCTGTTCACTGGCTAGCTGGGATGCACGAGGACTACTGCAATTTTGGTCGATCTTAGAGATGTAGTGTTGATTCGTGCTTTCTGTATTTTTCTCCCACATTTTCAAGGCATATATCTGAAACTGATATTAGATTGTTGTTTTCAATTCATTTTCTCACATTAAGAATTTCTAAATCACGATATCCTACACAAACCACCCCCCCCCACCTTTTTTCTGATCCTTCGCATTTATGGAGCAGCTTCAGTTTCAACAACCGGATGCCCAATAGCAGAAAGAAACAACTTATAGATATGTAAATGCAGTGAACTTTCCCGACTCTGTGTCCTTTAAAATATGCGATCAGAAGTAAGGAGAAAGACTCTGAAAATAAGGCTGATTTTGAACCTTTCGATGGAATTTCATGTTCTGTAGAAAAGGGATTGAGGGTCTGCAGTTGTTTCTGGCTGCTCTGCTACCGCCCATAGACGCATATGCTTCTCTTTAACGGCCTCTTTTTGCAAACTGACGCATGTGCTTGCTGACTTGGACGCTGACCTGGTTTATTTTTTAATCATGTGGACCTAGATTTGACATGGCTGGTGATTCCGTTAAGTTGAGTGACGGGAGGCTAACGGAAGGGTTTCTGTGCCAAAGATAAAAAGTTTAAGGATTTCTATAAAAGTTTGAATGTGAAGGACCTATTTGCAAAAGGGTAAAAACCTAAAGATTAAATTGTCAAATTCCTTTTTTTTTTTTGCACGTCGTACCATGATTCTTACGTTATAAAACTAATAAAACCATACAAATCAACAAATCCACAAAGTCAACGGGCCGGGGGCATACCGGCCCTCATCTGCAAAGATTCCCAACCTCAGAAAACGCTACAAAACAGGACCTAGTCCTACTGTTTCCATATACCAAACATGCCTAAGAAGTTCCCCAGCTACAACAGCCAAATGAACAGCAGCCGATGGCACATAGCAAAATCGCAAAATGTAGTTGTTGAGTTGGCCTTGAATTTTATCACCTGAGTTACGGATAGAGTATCAAATTGAAGAGTTCTTGTTTTATCTAAATTCTTAATTGATATTTTTTAATGTAGATACAATTTTTATCCAATTAAGAGATTATGAGTTCTTTTTCAATTAGTAGTATTTTCAAATTAAAATTGAGCTATTAATCAAACATAAAAAAGAAAGAATGTTATAGAGATTGTAGTCTAGAAAGAGAGGAGAATTAAGGAGGGCAAGTTGATGTGTCTTGTGAATATTGAAAAGTACCAACTGTACATGAATATCTAGTCTCTAACTTATGGCTCATCTAGAGAATTATAAGATAGATAGATTCTCTTATGTGAGAATGAGATTTGTTTGTATTGGAGCTTGAGTTATTTAGAGTAGTTTCTTCGTGGTTTGCTTGTACTCTTAATTTTTGGGATTAGATTTCTCTGTTTGTAGATGTACACTCTGAAGGAACTACATTAAATTTTAGTATTCTCTGTGTGTTTGGAATTAGATTTCAACTGTACAGATCAATGGAGTCTTTAAAAGTGTTCAACCATACGAGAGAGGCCAACCATTTAATGCATTAAAGAGAGAGAGAGAAAGAAAAAAAAAATTGAACTTGTACTAGACAATGTGTATATATATATATTTTTGCTGGAAAGACAATGCATATATGAATGTGTCACCCTATGAGTTTTTTGAAGGGTAACGAATATCTGCAATATGTCTCTGTTACTGGTTTGCGTTTCACTTGTGATTGGAGCATAGCAGGGCTATAGTTTCATCACTTTTCACTGGAAACAACCGATAACGGGTATCCAGCCCGTTTCACAAATCAACATGGGCCTAAAATCCTTAACATAAAACAGGACTTAAGGGCCGAGATCTACATAATAGCCGACCCTGGCTTAACTTAACTTCATAGGATGTCCTATATGGCTCCAACCCATTATAATTGTTGTCAAGTGAAACAAGTGTTAAGACTACTTATTGTTGGCTTATCAAAAAGCGAAAGGGCAGGGCTAAGACAACTGCAACCTGGACTTTGTTTTAGCATATCATTACTTTTTCAGTTTTCCTTTGGGCTACGAAAAAAAACTTTTTTTTTTTTTTTTTTTTTTTCCCTTTTTAAGGGGGTTTCAAAATTTCAAAACGGAGTAGAAATTAAAGGGTTAGTACGCTCACATTCCAAGTAGGTCTGCACAAAACTGGACCGCAGACTAGATCGGACCGCAAAATTGGACCGGATCAGAACGGATTTGTGATCTTAGTAGTCCAAATCCGATCCGATCCAAGCCATTTGGGATCCGGTCTGGACCGGATCGGACTGCATTTATTAATTTAAATAATAAATATATATTTTAAAATTTTTAATACAAATTTTAAACTTAAAAAAATAAAAACCCTAAGTCAAAATTATGCATTTTGACGCCCTGCCTAATCCCTTGAGTCCCTTCCAACTGCCCCCTTCGAAATTAAGTTCTCCTTTCCCTTGATTTACTAAAAAAAAATTAAGAAAAAAAATAAATCCATCCGGTCTCAAAATCGGACCGAATTTCTAATTGTGCGGCCCTAATTTCAGGGAGCACCCAACGCGGTGTCAGAGTTCCAAAGAGCAGGAAAGCATTGGGAGGACTAGACGTGCCAAACCTAAGGGCCGAGTGAGCCTCGTGGCAGCATAAACATTCCTCACGTCTCTTAAATCGAGCCCTAGACAATGGAGGGCTATTGACGAGTATGTAATCTTTGGCCCACTCGACTTGGTTTGGACCTGTGAGGAAAAGTCCATAAGTTAGAAGAAATCATGGGCCCCGAACTTATCCGAAAGCCCCCCAATGCCCAAAAAGGTGGGTCTTTGGAAATGGTTAAGAATTTCCTTGTCTGCAGGGCCACGTTCCATCTGCCGAAATGAACCTCCGTCCTCGTAAACCTTCCCTGTTGAATTCCACCAAACCACTCAAACCTCCGCATGAGACGTTTCCTCCTACAGAGGGAAGGAAGTACTATGTGCACGAAACCTTCCTCCACCTGTCACCAGTCAGCCGGAAAAAAGAGTTCCATATTCGACAAGGGAGGACATGATACGTCCTCTCCACCTCTATCGTTTCCTCCCATGGAATGCGTAGAACAACACTCCAATAAAAGCATCCTGGTACGTATTCTATCAAAACACTGAAAATCTTATCACAAAGTTATATCCTTTCTCTAAATCTTAATTTTAGCATCAGAGGCTCACCCTCACGAGGAAGCTCCGTTCACTCTATCATTTTCCGCAGATCCAATATCAGAAGAGAAGGCTTAGAAGCGGCCTATTACTCATCTCTTTAGCCAAATCAATTTTGACATCATCAATATGGATTCAATCACACTAACAAGCTTTTCTATGTGTTTGCGGGGCGTTGCAGAGTTTATTGTTGGCGTACGTAGGAAGAAGTAAAGGAAGTGGTAAGGCAACTCCAAACCTAATGCAACCTGGGCTTAGTTTTAGCATTACGTTTTTAGAGCAACCTTTGGTGCCTTAGGCTACGACCCATTCTATGAATCATAATCAATGTGAATTAGACGTAGCCTGGAGGTTTAAATTAGGCCCAAAAGACATGTAGTTCGGCCTAGCATATTGAGCTGGTTTAGTACTGTGATTTTTTTTTTTTAAAAAAAGAACTGTAATGGTAAAATATGATGATATTATTATCATTATATAAATATATTTATATAAGAAAAAAGTCTTTTTTCTTCTTAGGCTTCCATTTAAACTGAGCTGGCTCTGTATGTACCGTTTACCATCTGTAATGAACAAAGAACACGTGTTTAATTAACCTTCAAAAAGATCTTAGTAAGTGATTAGATGATCCAGCACATGGGAGATCGTATTATAATACAACTATCGGTTACTATCAACGGAAAGGATTAGAAACTAGTTGGGCCGGGAAAAGAAATTTCAACCTCACTTTAATAATTATTTATTAGTAGTTGGAGTTGGACCAGCTGAAAGTCAAATTTCCCGATGGCTTTTTGTTGATTTGGGAGAACAAAATTAAAAGAGTTCATACACGAGAAGTACTGACGATATTCCAAAGAGCAAATGGCGTTGAGCATAGGGAATACAGAGTCAAAGAAGACATTAATGTTATATATACGCCGTTCCAGTACTCCCACGGGCGGTTCCAGCTGCCTAACTCTAAGGCCTCCAAAATAGATAGGTATGCCTCAATTTAAAAATTTACGTTAATAGACCTACCTATTAAATGAATATTTAATGGCTAAAAATTTAAAATTTTTACTTAATTGTTATATTATTACAATAGGTGTCGCCTTGTTTCCCTAAGGTACTCTTAATTAGCTTAAAATCAATCAGCTCAAGCCAAATGGAGGCATAAGGCGTATAAATTACTAGGCCTTTTATATAATTTTTAATATAAAAATATTTAAAATTATCTAAAAATTATTAAATTTAATATAAAATATTCCATTAATTTTTTTTATAAGACTATCATGCTTGACATCAAGGTCTCATAACTTGCACAGTTAAAAAATTTTATAAGGCATTAATTTTTTCTCTTTAAGCAAAGTTCAAAAATCGAAAAAACAATTACGAGGCATAGGAAAAATATATCACTTGATGAGCAAAAAGAAAATCCATTCACGATAAAAAAATATGAAAAGACTGCATCTTGCCACTTGTCATTCCCTTTCTTTTCTTTTTTTTCCTTAGCCCAGTTATTTTTTTATTTCTTGGGTCATTTACAACTAAAAAAATATATATTTTTGTTTGTCCTCTTTTATGGGGCCTTGCTCAGGGGTGAGGCCTTAGGCCATCGCCTAAGTTGCCTTACTTGAGCCGCCCTGAAATCATGCATTTACGTATCAATATTAAGAGAACTATTTGCTTATTTGCTTTAAAAGATGTTGGAATACTCTGTTACTGTCTTGAATACAATATTAATTAATAACTTAGAGAATTACATCAAATGATTAATGTGGCCGAATGCTCGTCACTAGTTGTGACCTTTCTTTATTTTAACATTGTTGTCGGAGTACTAGCCCTAGCTAGGTAGGGACGAAACTAAAGGAGCAGTTTAGCTCATTTATGTGTAGGTAGTAGAAGTCGTAGTATTCGTGTACTTAGGTAGCGTATAATTAGGTTTGCCAAATAAAATTTAAGGTGGTCAA
Organism: Morella rubra; assembly: GCA_003952965.2. Lineage (NCBI taxonomy): Eukaryota > Viridiplantae > Streptophyta > Magnoliopsida > Fagales > Myricaceae > Morella > Morella rubra. The sequence continues at coordinate 34,568,398 of CM025851.1, forward strand.
AATTTTAGTTTATAAAAATTGGTAAAAAAAAATAAAAAAAAAAGATTTTAAATGAATTTTTTATATTTATTATAAATAAAAAGCGATGATTTAATGAAAATAATACATTATTTAATAGTTATTTTATTATGTGTGGCTAAAATTTTGAGACGCAAACACTAACACTTGTTTATAATTAGATTTTTATATCCATAATAGGTTGAGTCCGGCAGCACTTTGAAACTCCGGCATCAAGCTAAGCGAGCTACTAAAACTATCTTTACTTAAAAGTCAAAGGATATTTTGGTGCATGCATACTTAAAATAAAACCCTCGAAGTCCATTAATTGCATTGGATTTTGGTTTTATATATGTTGGGATGAATATTTGCATTCGATAAGATCATTTAGCCATTTTATTCTTACCACGTGAAAGCATCTTATAATTATAGCATAAAAGTTTCTTAATTACGTGCGTTTCACATGCTTATAGTTATATAGATAGTACTGGCGATCACAGTTATGCTTACAGTGGCAATTTGAGATATTAAAGAACCTTTCATGAATCAATTTTAAAAATTCTTGTCTCTAAAGTTAAAAGGATTGAGAGATCAAGATTTTGTTAAATTAATCTGGTGATTTTTGGAGATCAACTGAAATGGTTATAAATTAACTAAGGATCAAAGTTCAATCTTTCAAGAGATATTGATTAATAACTTAGATAATTACATTATAATAATTAGTTGGCGGAATTGATAGTGACTTAATTAGGACGTTTCTTTGTTGAACAAGGTTTGTTGGACAAGGTACCACTGGCTCAGTGGGGATGTGGTTTGGCTGGGATCTAGAAGATTAGGGCATGTTGGTCGTAAAAGTATTTTAAGCTACAATGAATGCAACAAAATAATAAAAACCAATATTTAAATCTAAAAAATTATACACAAACATCAATATCTTTAACACAAACTTCAATACTTTTTAAAAAAATTATAATAATTTTTTCTCTCTATACTTTTCACAAACTCCATATTTTTTATTAAAAAAAATTATATCAAATCATCTCTCTTTACACATTTTTACAATTAAAACTCCAATAAAAATTAAATGTCTTCAAAAAAATTTACCAACTTTTACAAAAAAAATTTATAAAGCTCCAATATACATAAAATATTCATAATTCTTTAAAAAAATCTTAAAAATATTACAATCTTTTATAAAACGAACATCCCTAATATCGGACTAAGGTTCGAATCTCTGTAATATTCCCATTTTGTTTCGGATGATCCCAAGCCATGTGCATGTACTGAGTTTCAGTGGGTAGGGCTAATAATCACACCGGAGATGGTCCTTTTTTTTTTTTGCTTAGATGATCACACCAGTGACGGGTTGTTGTACTAGCCCTAGATAGGGGCGATACTAAAGGAACCCATGTACAAACCAACTCGGTGGTGAATAAATTATGACCTTTCTTTGAACACGAAACCCATACAAATTGTCCAAAAAAACGTTTCCCTCTTTGATTCGCAGGTTCAACCGCGCTCCCTTGGGCAAAAATGAGCAGCTCCAAACACACCTGCCGGAACCTGATTTCTCAACGGCAAGAGCTAGAAGAAGAAGAAGAGGTGGGCAAATTGGCCGTCCGTTGGCAAACGCGGTGGCACTTCCAATGGTTCTCAAGTCGGCACTCGAGCTCAACCTCATTGACATAATCGCAGAGTCTGGCACCGGCGCATTACTCCCAGTTTCTGAGATCGCGGCTCGGCTACGCACCAAGAACCCGGATACGTCGGTTATGCTGGACCGGATGCTAGGGCTCTTGGCAAGCTATGACATACTCAAGTGCTCGCTCCGGACCAGGAAGGACGGAGAGGTTGAGAGACTCTTTGGTGTAGGACCCATTTGCAAGTTCCTTGTTCGGAACTCCGATGGGGCCTCTGTTGGTCCTCTGTTCCTGTTGCACCACGACAAGGTCTTCATGGAGAGCTGGTACGCAGTACTCTCCAAGCTTTTGAAAAATTACAAGCTAGCTACGTACTTTAAATATCACCTACGACGACGTGGTATCAGAATGAGTCAATTGTGCTTCTCTTTATAGATGAACCTTCTAAGATATCCTCAATTGATATCAAACTTCATTGTCGATTACTATACTACGGTCTGCGCCTATCTACGTACTTGCTTGATCGTGCGAAAATTAACCTCGTACTTCGACGTAGGGTTGGATTTGTGGAGTGTTAATTTCTTCTTGACTCAGGTTTCACATGAATGAAGCTATTCTGGAGGGAGGGATTCCTTTCAAAAGGGCCTATGGAATTTCAATATTTGAAAAGCTAGGTACCGATGAAAGGTTCAATCGGGTCTTCAACCAGGCTATGTCACACCACAGCACCTTGATCATGAAGAAGATCCTCGATGTATACAAAGGGTTCGAAGGCCTTAAAGTGCTAGTTGACGTGGGTGGGGGGATTGGAGCTACACTTAACAGTATCATTTCCAAGTACCCACAGATTAAGGGCATCAACTTTGATCTGCCCCATGTCTTGGTTGATGCACCTCCCTTTCCAGGTACTAATTTTTTATATATATAAACTTAGGGAGGCAAAATTGATTTTGACCTATAATTAGGTGACTTACTATGATATTACCAAAAAAAAAAAAAAAAAGAATAAGAGAAGAGAGAGAAAGAGGAGAGAGAGAAAGAGAGAACATGAGAGGAGAACTCTCCTCACCCTCCTCTCACGAAGGCTTTGATCACGTAAGACTGATCAATGGAGACTAAACCAACCCATACCCCATTAATGAAAAAAAAAAAAAGGAAACGAAAAATATCTTGTCCCCCGACTCAAAGGGTGTCGCTAATTTTTCACTTCTCAACAATTAAGTACACGCATGGATGCAACATCTGGTTTGATGCAATTGTTGGTGCATGCTTAGAACCAGCGTAGTTGTGAGTCGACTGCCCTATACCTTATTCAGAAGCATGTCATGGTGTAGGTGTGGAGCACGTTGGGGGTAATATGTTTGATAGCGTTCCAAGTGGAGATGCCATTTTCATGAAGGTAAGTTTTCTTTGATTCTGCTGGCAGTCTGTTTAACATATATACGTAATTAACTAGATTTACATTGTTTTCCATGTTATGCCAAATGAGTAAATCACCCTGATTTGGTAACAACTAAGATAATTTTTCAAAGACTAACATGATATCTTTGTTGTATAGCTTAGCGATTAATTAATTACCCAACCAAAAAAAAAAGCTTAACGATTTTTCAAATTAGGAATCCGGCATGAGGATTCAGACAAAAACGAAAAAAAGGAACAGGACAAAACAAAACATATAAAATACCATATATCAGTAAAAGATTGAAACACTTTAGTTATACATATGTATATTGAAAATTGATCATATATTAGAATCTTTATATATTAAAAAATGATCATGTATATTTAGAATCTTTAATATATAGAATGCTGATATACTACAATGATAGTATTCAAAACTTAATATCTCTCTCTCTCTCTCTCTCTCTCTCTCTCTCTCTCTCTCTATATATATATATATATATATATATACTCGAGAGCAATTTCTAGCCGCATCAAGTACCAAGAAACCAAGAATTGAGGCTATTAATTCATTTCATTTTATTTGTTGTATTATTATTCACTATATTTTTCAACATTGAGAGTTGCAGTGGATGCTCCATGGTTGTAGTGATGAGCAATGCTTGCAAGCTCTGAAAAACTGCTGGAAAGTTCTCCCCAACTCGGGAAAGGTGATCGTCGTGGAATCAATTCGTCCTGTGGCGCCGGAGAATAATGTTTCGTCACAGATTGTCTATGAGCAAGATTTGATGATGTTAACTCAAAGCCCAGGAGGAAAAGAGAGGACCCAAAACGAATATGAGGCATTAGCTTTGAAATCTGGGTTCTCAGGCTCTGAGGTCATATGCTGTGCTTATAACACATGGGTCATGGAGTTCCGCAAGTAGATGATCTTGATCCATTAAGTTGCTTCGTACCTTTGTTAATTTCCTGTCGCGTCAATGACGTACGACAGTACTTAGAAAAATAAATAAATAAATAATGACGTACGACAACCGTTGGCCGGTCGTCTTTGAGAATAATCAAGTCGTGCATGCCGATGGGTTTGATCCCTTTTCACAGGGATTGAGCTGGTTTAGTACTGTTGCAAGTCCTCGTTGAATAAGGCAAGAGAAAAAGAAGACCGGCATTATTGCGTATGAATATTAAAATTTTGGAGTGTTAGAAGTGAAAAAGTAAATAGAGATAATTTAAATAAATTTTTTATGTTTATTTTAGTAAAAATTGATTATTTGATAGAGAGAAAATATTTTGTAGTTATTTTATTATATCAAAATTTTAGAGTGTCCACAAACATCACTGATCAACTTGCTTAATTAGTGTTTGAATTTCATTTTAAAATTTAGATTTAATAAAATTATTAAAAAATAATTACTCTTTTTTTAATCAAATTATTTCTTTCTATTAAATTAAATATAAAAAAATTTACTTAAATCATACATCTTTTCAATTTTTTCACCGAATCGTTAAAATATTTTTTAGCATATCATTACTCTCCAGTGTACCTTTGGGCCATTCTAGAATCACAATCAAGGCGAATTAGACGAAGGTTCAAAGGCCTAAGAATCTAAGATAGCATTTGGCCCAAGAGAACTGCAGCTCGGCTTCGCATTGAGCGAGTTTACTTTTGCAAGTCAGTTGTCACGTTAAAGGAGAGAAGGAAGACAAATAAAACAGACTAACATGTTTGGAAATAAAATTTCAGAGTTAAATTTTAAAAGTTAGTAAAAAGATAAAAATAAAAAATTTGATAAAAAACTAAAAAAATGACATAGTATTTGTCTACTTAAATTTTATTCTTTAAAATTTTATCATCGTTATAAAAAAAAAAATTATCATTACTTTTTTTTTAATTTTTTTCACTTTTTTATTAATTTTTAATTTTTTATTATTTCTCCTCACTTTTTTACTGACTACTAAAATTTCACTCTAAAATTTTAACAAAACTTTATTCTCAAATACTATGTAAATTAGTGCCCGCCAGTTTTGACTAAGCATGTCCGTATAGAATATAGGAGGAAATATATAAAGACATTCTCATCATGGACCACCTGAAAATTGAAACTTCTCGATCGATATCTTTTTGTTCTTTTGGGTAAACAGAAGAGTTTCTATAGGACAACATCGGGACCGGCCGGCTCGGTTAGACAGATCAAAATTCGAAAAAACAAACAAAGCGAAGTAGTGTTTTCCGGCCACCTGAAGACAAAAAAATGAAGACATGCCAAAAGTTGCCAAGTCCACAAATTCAGCCGCCATATGTGTGCTGCCTCCATTTCCTTAGTCAAATTAAGCAGCTCCTTTTTTTAATGTTCCAAGCTTGCTGACTAATCTATCTGGCTCCATCTTCTCCTAAATTCAGCCACCATGCATGTTAAGAAAGCTGCTTTTTGTACTGTGGGGAGCTAACTTCTTCTTCAATCATATTCGCAGCGTGCAGGAGAAACTTCTGATCATTAAACTCTTGACACATATAATATAACTAGTGATCAATTGCTGCAGGATTTGAGATTGTAAGGGTCGATATATATCATGCAATATTAATTGTATTTACTATTATATGAAAAATTACTAAATATAGTAAAAAATAGTAATATGACAAATATTTGGTTGATGAAATTCATAAATGTGGATATGATGGAAAGTGGGATTTAATTTCAAATAATAATTGAGATATAAGAAATCCATACAGTAAAATATAAACTAGCAATTATAGGGGATTTTGTTTCCTTATATATATATAAACTAGCAATTATGTAGCCATTTTTCTTAACCTTGTAACCGTTCTAAGATAACAGCTTAGTTTCGCAAATTGTTAATAAAATTATTTGAAAAAGAATTTACTTTTCTATTGTGCCACATTGCCCCATTTCAGCTCATTTCAATCCTAGTATCTAATTCAAGGGTGCCCAATATTCATGAATTTTTATTCGAGTGCGTAATACGAAGAATTGATAGCTTGAATCTTAAAATACATTAATTATAGTATTATAGTTTGAGCGCTTAAAGTTAATTTTCTTTAAAAAAAAAATTAATAGAAAAAAAAAACTAATTTTACCATTATAAAACCATACTTTTTTGGGTAAGTAAAAGCCACAAAATTTCGAATGCATTAATTCTAGCGTATATTTGAATACCTACATAAATTGCATGAACGTACAGTGTGCTGAGCATTTACGTCCAAATATTTGCCATAAATTACTAAGACGTTACGTCGTCGAATGTTGGTATGTTATATAAACAAAATACTTGATGATTCTAGACCCACCACACATGTGATTATCTCTAAATTTTCAGAAAGAATTAATGAATCTTATGGCTACCAAAAGCATTTGTGTTCGTTTGGCAATGCTCTCATTGGTGATTGCTTGCCTCTTCGCTCTTCATGAAGGTACGTACGGTCGTACGTATGTGTATATAATCCGATCTTATAACGTTTTATATATAATATAAGAGTACATATATAACTGCAGGCGCCCGATCAGCGACATTCACTGCAGGCCGATCAGCCAGCGGTTATAACGAAAGCAAAATTCATGTTCCATTCTGCAAACAGGACCCGGCAGTCAGCAATTATTGGTGCTGCCTGTTTGACCCACCCGGCAATGAGCCGCCTCTATGCTATCGCATAGAAAGATCATGCGAATGCAACTGCCGTGTAGTCCGTCCGAAGAACTGTCCACACGAGCCATGAGCCCCAGTGGCCAATCCGCCTATTGTCGGCCGTATCAATGTAAATATTATATGTACTACTGTCTTAGTCCACTGACCATATTGGATGTGAGAGTAATACTGCCATGTGCATGGATATCAGGGACTATGAATGAAGAATTAATAAAAGAAACTCCATTCTCCTTCCCCCTTCCTCTTCTCGTTTTGGTGAGATTTTTGCATGTTTTGGCAATATTTGATCATGCGGCATGACCAGTACTATGTGGATCTGATCTCATGAGATGTAGGTTCAAAGGCTCAACCTGATAGTCATAGGCCCAAAAGACCATTAATACGTGTTGATTTTTACAGATTTGAAAACCCATTAGAAAGATCAAGGGAAGGAACAGTGTGTATGAAAAAGCAAATCAGGATGTAATTCATGTTTTATAAGTTTCTTGGATCCAAGTACCATGATCAAGTTTTCAGTGATGTTAGGCTGAAAAGTGACAACTTTGGTTGAAAATTTGATGGTTGGAAATCACCAGATGGCGAGAATTTAGGCCTGCATCCCTTGGAAAGGAACAAACAGTGAAGAATTCGGCTGAGTTTTTGTCAAAGAAAAGGATATTTTAAACGGGATTAGAAACTAGTGGGGGAAAGAAATTTCAACCTTACTATTAACACTTATTTTTTTAGTAGTTGGACCAGCTGAAATTCAAACTTCTCTCAATGGCTTTTTCTTCTTTTCGGAAGACAAAAAGAGTTCAGACACGACAAATGACGTCGAAAGAGAGTGGCGTTGAGCAGAGGGACTAGAGAGAGTCAAAGAAGAGATATATGTTATCTTATACACCGTTATGCTCCCCAGTAAAAGCCTTCGTTTCGTCCCTACTGCTGATGTCACTCTGTTTGTATGAAAACAGAGTATTCTAGCAATTGTTGAGGAATCAAGAATCTCATGGATTTGGAGAATCGCTTGACTAAGATGCGCAGTGTATATGAGTGGGTGTTAAATAGACGGTGTCTTAGAGAAGAGGTCAAAGTAATATTAAAAACTTTCATGGGTTCTCCATGTGAGTAGACATGCTTATAGAAGAAGAAATTGGCAAGATGCAGGACAATTCTACAGTTTGCATCTTAACTTGCTCTTGTATCCATACAACAAGTTGAAACACATGGCGTATGGAGAGGTAAATGTAGGCGCGAATCCAAAAGCTATGGAAATTGATTCCGGAGAAAAGCGTCTCAACGAGCTTGGATACAAGCAGGAACTCCGAAGAGAAATGGTTCATAATACTTTCCTCAGTAGCTATATGTGTATATGTTCTTTGATTTGTTTTCAAAAGTAATACCCTTAAACTTTTGTTTCTATTATGGGAATTTTGGTGGGTTATTCTGCCTGATGTGGTGTCGTCAACATGTGAAGTTGTTCTCTCTCTTTCCGGCTGTTGCAGAGTTTATTCCAGACATTTGCAATAACTTTTTCGACCATGGCAATTTTTATTGGAACTCCACTCTACGGCCCTACCCTACTTTATGCAGGCCCTGCAAGCATGATATGGGGTTATGTGGGTGTCACATTCTTCACCTGGTTTGTTGGATTCGCAATGGCTGAGATATGCTCTTCTTTTCCGGTACGCATCATTCTTCTTCTCCTTCGTTCTTCCTATTTTATTTGTTTGTCTTTATTTTTACAAAGAACATCATTTATCTTTTTGAAAACAACTCCCGCAGCTTTTTGTGAGCTTGATTGCCAGCATAGTTTGAAAACTTGAGTCTTTTACTTCGTCGACACTGCATACTCTTTCTTCCAGTGCATCTCAATCAAGGAAAATTCACTCAAATTTTTCTGCGCCATTCAACTTTATATTTTTACTTCTTTTTCCTCCCAAGTGTGAATATTTCTTCACTCATAATCTGATTAGAAGACAGCTTAATTTGGTTGTGGAAACGTTATACAGACAACCGGTTCCCTTTATTTTTGGGCTGCCCATTTGGCTGGACCCCGGTGGGGGCCGTTTGCATCGTGGTGCTGCGCTTGGCTAGAAATCATCGGTCTCATTGCTGGAATCGGCGCACAGGTACTGCGAGATGGGGTTTAATGGTACACCCTGGCTAGAAGCGAACAACTTTTATCTCGCGAAAATCAATTACTTCTTTGTGTATTCCAAACTCTAAATGTGAGATGGGGTTACAGAGTTTTCTCTCTTTTTGGCACTTTCTTATTATTAGTATGTTACTAGGCATACTCCGGAGCGCAGACATTGCAGATAATAATTCTTTTGGCCACTGGGACAAACAAGGGAGGAGGCTACTTTGCACCACGGAGTGTGTTTCTGTCTATGTACATATCCCTAACCATCGTATGGGCATTACTCAACTCCTTTGCATTACGAGTCATCGCGTTCCTCAACATAATTTCCGTATGGTGGCAGGTGTGCTTGCATTTCTGTCTGCTTAATATATGTAATGTTCTACATCCAAATCAAAGGAATTTTTAGCTTGTTAAATTGTTATACTTTTTTCCAAGAGTAACTTTTCCGGGTCTTAGTGAGCGTCACCCCCTCCATATCTTGTTCCATGCTTTATTCTCGATCACAAAGAGGAACATTGGGCAGGGCATTGCGGGCAGCCTGCAAGATTGGTGAATTTCCCAACAATTACTTGTCTTTCTGAAAATAGGAACAGAAGGAATTGCGTCAACTCTGAAATGTGTTGCTTACCATATGTTTGATAACTGATAACAGACTTCATTATGTCTAATGAGATCATCAAGATTCATAACTTAAACACATTTGGATGGACTATTTTGGTAAGTAGATATTCACTGTGCGTTGCGGAATCATGCAGGTGCTAGGCGGATTCGTTGTTGTCATAGGTCTTCCTCTGATAGCAAGCACAACACAGTCAGCATCATATGTATTCACTCATTTTGAAACATCTCCAGAGTCAACTGGAATAGATAGTAAGCCTTATGCAGTAATTATGTCAGTACTTCTGAGCCAATACTGTTTGTATGGCTACGACACTGCGGCTCATCTAACTGAGGAAACGAAAGGCGCTGACAGAACTGGTCCGATGGCCATTCTTTGTAGTATAGGAATAATTTCCACATTTGGATGGGGCTATTTTTTAGCTCTTACATTCAGCATCCAGGTATGCTTAATTTGAAGAGTTTGGTGTCGTTTCAGAATCTTTTTTGCTAGCAAAAGCAACAAGTTCGATATCAGACAATGTTGCTAATGCAGGATCCGGCCAAGTTGTATGACCCAACTAATGAGACAGCGGGTGCATTTGTACCAGCACAGATAATTTATGATGCATTTCATCGAAGGTATCACAGTGGCACTGGAGCCATAATTTTCCTTTGTATCATTTGGGGAACCTTCTTTTTTTGTGGGCTCTCTGTCACCACAGCTGCTGCTAGAGTAGTAAGCAAAACTGAAACTCTCCTCTCTCTCTCTCTCTCTCTCTCTCTCTCTCAGCTTGTAGTTGTCATTAGTGTCAAGTGTAATGTATCGAGGTAATACACATATTGTGCATTAGCATTATTTACAATCTATAACCTTCTTTAACAATAACGATGCATGTATATTTTCACTCCCTAGGTGTATGCTCTATCAAGGGATGGAGGAATTCCATTTTCACGCTTCTGGAGAAAAATACATCCAAAGCACAAGGTTCCAATAAATGCAGTGTGGTTATGTGCAGCCATTTCCATTATCATAGGACTTCCTATCTTGAAACTCAATGTTGTTTTCACTGCCATCATTTCCATTGGTACGATTGGATGGGTGGGTAGCTATGCTGTCCCAATTTTTGCGAGGTTGGTCATGGATGAGAAGAACTTCAAACCAGGTCCCTTCTATTTGGGTAAAGCACGCAGACCTGTTTGCTTGATAGCTTTCTCATACATATGTTATACATGCTCAATCTTTCTATTGCCGACTCTTTACCCTCTCCAATGGGATACTTTCAACTATGCGCCTATAGCCATGGCTGTATCATTGGCAATGATAATGCTATGGTGGGCCTTGGATGCAAGGAAATGGTTCAAGGGACCAGTTAGGGAGGTGGTGGTACAGAATGGAGACTTTTAGAAGCTGTTCTACTTCTACCATACAAAGAAGGAAAAAAAAATTCTTGTATACAAATGAAAGAAAGAACAAAAATGTTAGTGTAATAGAATAGTATCTCATTGTCAAATCTGAAGTGACTTTTGTTTTTCCCATTCTTTTCGCTTGCTCTATGTAAACTGGATGAACAGAGATACAAAGGTCAGCTTTATACTTGGCAATGCATCGGACTTTATGTCCCTGTTTTCAATGTAGTATCGACTTTATTCTCTTGATGAATCCAGAAAAGTACCCAGAATTACATAAACTCACTAAGTTTTGGTCAAATACATCGAAAATCTGAAGATTTGAATCTGCCACTGTAAGTGAATGTCAAAGGCTGAAGAAACGACCCAGAAACTCCTAAGCGTTTATCTTCCCAGAAATCTCTAACAACATGGAACTTCTTGTCTTTGATTCGAATTTTGGTAGTAATACAGCTCTTTGGATATTAGGGCTTCAAATTCTTCTTTCCTTCTTGTTACAGTTCCGGCCAGGCCACACCTCCTGCTGTGCTCTGGCTTTGACCCAGAAATCCACAAAGGCACAAACTTCTTGTCCTGCTAGATGCTAATCCAACATTAAGATTCTTGGGTTGCTGAAATGATGAAAAATAATCCTAATTCCTCGAGATTTGCGTCCCTTGATCCAGATCTACAATGGCGTGGTCAAAACTCTTTTCTTGGAAAAGTTTGAATAAGTTGCACTTCAAAAGGTCGAACAACGTGACCCACTCGGCATTGATCAGATTAATATTCGTCAAACCATATGAAATACTATATTCTGGCATGAAGATATCAAATCCTTGATGATAATTACTGCCGCACGAAGTCTCTTGTCTTATTGGCAATGACTAATTCTAGTCGAATAGTTCTGGCAGTAAAGCTTCTTCTTCGGTTCATCTCTTTGAACCTTATCGTTGAATACTTGTCTTGCTCCACCCGTAAGCTTCTTCGGTTTTCCAGCCAAGTGTGCTGTTTTCATTCCCTTAAGTCAAATTAAGCGACTAATTTGTCGTTCCAACCTCGTTTTCTCCTCCTGATTGAATTTGACAGGCATCCGAGAGCTGAAAGTGCGGGGGGACAAGGGAGGGGGTACCAACTGAACCAAGATTCGTTGACTAAGCCTATAGGATTTTATTTTCTTAATTAAAATGGATATAACCTCACTCTGCTAATACCTAATTCATCTTCGGTCACGTTTCCTTCTGTTTTTTTTTTTTTTTTCCATCCATTGACTGGAGAACTTAGATGCCTGAATTATTCAACAACTAATCATATTACCAAACCTTCCATAGAACTTAGGAAAGATATATTATTACATGCATGCATCACTACTCCGGAAAGACATTATTATTTTTGTTGGTATTTCTCCAAGCTCTCAAAAATGAGCTCCTGAGATAAACATGCATGCATCACTACTCCGCAAATTTTGGAAATGTTGGATTCTAGAGAGAAGCCTCTCAATGAGCACATTTTGTTTTGGTTAAGTTTCAGTTCCATTAATGGAAAAATACCCAAGCATAAAAAAGGGTATTACCCATGCAGGAAATGCACAATTTGAAGATGGCCAAAATGGTAACAAGAGAAAAGAAAGAAAGAAAAAATGAAACGTGAGATGTATGCAATATAACATGAACATATTACCGACTTTATGCTGGAACAGTTGGATTTCATATACAATCTTTGATTGAAAGAAATTGCCTGCCGAATTTAATTATAGGGACCGACTTTATGCTGGAACCAGGCAGACTTGGATTTCATATACAATCTTTGATTGAAAGAAATTGCCTGCCGAATTTAATTATAGGGACGATTAAGGGATGTGACTAGGAATACCATGGTAACAAATATTAAATAGACACAAAATAAAATAAACTCACACTATTTTCCTCGTAGATATAAACCTACAAGAAACTACCATTACGTTTGTTTGGTGCTTTATTTTGTATTTTTCTTAGGGATGTGGTTTGTTCTGATCAAATTTCAGAGAATGATGAAATTTTTACAACATTGGCAAAGAGAGATTCCTCTGTATGTACAAGGAAAGGACTGACACTCGACAATGGCAGTCAACCTATAGGAGATGGTGTTGCCATTGTCAATAAAAGTTGTGAACGAGCCAACGCTGTTGGATGTAACAGGAAAGATTTGGTCTATGATTTGGTCTTTACAGATTAGCAGAGAATCAAAAGATTAGATTAAGAAATATAACGAGGCTAATACAAAATTATATAGGCAAACAATGTATCCCGGAGGCAACTTGATCAATTTGTTGGCTCAATTTGGGGCCAGTCATGGATAGGTGCTTGGAAAGCCTCTAGGATTAAGGAAGTTATTGGCCCCAGATCTCTGATCATGTGGATCAACATTATCCTGAACTTCGCTATATTCCTGCAAACCAAAAAGAGAGTAATTCTCACTGCAATTTACTCTGAATCAAAAACGGATGTTCTTTTGTCTAAAAGGACAAGTTCAATTTTTTTACCCCCGCATCCTGGTGCTATAAAAAACGCTCGAGTGTAGGACGAAACTTGGTTTGAACTTAGTCTGAAGACTGATAAGTGTCAGCAAGTCGCAAACTATGTATCTCTTAAATGAAGTTTTACCAATCCAACGCAGAAGTTGCAGGACCAGAACGACATCTTCTGAACCTGCTTTTACACCACTGCAGGAGGCACATCAAGCTTAACTCTCCAAATCATCCTGCCAACCAAGAAGAAGTGGTCCTTATCTTGGTTATGATATCACATCTTTGACAGGACCAATCTCAGAGAAAGGAAAATGAAAGGGTCACCAACCCTTCATTCCACACTTCATATAATAAGGGAACCAAATGACTATCTTTCGGGGGTAACAGAAACAATGAGTTCACAAGATCTTATCATAGGTGCTATTTGAAAGATAAACACTTGAGACATGAGCAGAGCTTATACATACTTGCTCAAATTTGGTCTCCCTTTAAGATACAGATAGCTCTTGAGACTCCACTGGGGATGACCAATACTGCAAGAGTGATTCTACAGTTAGCCTTCGAGTTGCACTTAGCATCGAGATGAAAAATCGACACCCATCAATTTTGTATTCTTCTAGAGGATTCCTGTGCCCGAAACTCCTTACATTTACCTGCCAGAAAATATATGTAAGCCTTGTGTTCACAGGAAAGTCAGATGAAATTTAACAAGAAAATTTACATTACCGCTGAGCTCAGCCTGTTCATGTTTATAAGATGATCTCTCCAAAAACAATCTAGAGTCTTGACAAGAACTGCTCTCTGCAATTAAAATTCATAAATAACGAGGGAAACAAAAAAGATGAAAATTTGTGAAACTTCTTGAAGGGAGCAAACAGATAATTGAAATGGACAATTCTATGACTGTTTAATTTCTCCATTTCAAGGCATTCCAGAAGTCATTAAAGAGTCACCCCCTCAACCAAAACATTAACAAATAAATTGAGAAATGATAATTCGCCACATTCATATCTCAATGGCTTCAAACAAAAGTTATTGTTCCATTATCTCCTATTTTGTTTGTCAATAATAATAGAGAATAGCATGTCCAATCTAATCCGAATTCAAGCTCCTTTATTGCAATCATAATAAGCCAAATATATATAGTTCTAAAATAACCACTAATTTCAGACTCTAGTCGCATCAGAGAATTCTTTCTTATTAGTACCACTCATGGATGATCGGCAAGTCATGAGTAGTTAGTGTTATACGTGCAAACCCGGTGGGTAATCTGTCAATTATTTGATTCTGAATTACATGGTTCCAGAAAAATTTCTGTTGAGTGCCTCTGCTTTTCTTAGGTTTTATCGGGTTATGCCTAGGTCCCTATCATTTGAAAGCTAGAAGGGGATGGGTGGAGACAATTAGGGAGGCATCGCACAGAGACCTGCACATATCTGCTTGATGTGGAGCATACAGAAATGAGCAGAACAACAGAGCTTTGAAAGCTCTGGGATTATCCTGCATCCTGCTCATAATCTCAAGATGTTGTATTCAATTGCTTCTTTCCAGACTTCCATTTCATCCGACATCTGAGTCATTGTCCTTTGAGAAATGTGATATTCTAATTTGAAAGCTAGGGTAGGGGTTTTTCTATGCTACGTAGTAACATGCCAGCCCCTGCTTTTACTGTAATTTGCTTATCTATCAGAGAGATAGAGAGAGAGAGAGAGAGAGAGAGAAGAATAGCTACTCATGAAAAAGCAGTAACAATATACATTGTCAACCATTTGACACTTGTATAAAAATGGCTAACCCATCAAAGGAAGACAACCTCTAGCTTCAGATACTGGATTTTCTCTTAGTTCTTTACGTCTAAGTTTCAGTGGGCTCATGACTGGGTCATAAATAGACATAAGTTACTTCTGACTCTGTTCTTCTTACAACTTGTCCCTGTCAACATTGCCCAATGAGTGTAACAACTAAAGGTACCAATATTACTATTGTTTCTTATATCTTGAAAAGGGAATTAACACATCAAAGCTGATCTTTTATAATGCTCATAAAAGAGAACTTACCTGCTATATAATTTTTAGAATCAAGCTAACTTCCTAGGGCCACCCCTACAGACAGCTACCTTATTTATTGAGATAATTTTCAAAAAGCTAGCGGTTGGCTCATGCAATATCCACAATAAATGGAACTTCGAAGACATTAGAGAATTTAATTGCATGCTACACTTAATTGACAAATATTTGCTAAAATAAAGCTCTTTGTTACCTGTGTAAAAATTTATCTGAATTGGTTAAAAAATAGAATGATTCTTTAAAGAACAAAATATCATCCAAAAGAAAACAAACCATTTTTGGTGATTCTTTTCTTTATTTTCCATATCATTGATAACAAAAATACGTGCATAATGTCAGCCCTATTGATATTTTATTTAGGTGGAGGAGGGGGGTATACCTACCATGCACGCAGTAGGGGTATATCTACCATGCATGCACTCATTTCGAAGGCAAAAGTACCCACATAGACTCATTTGAAATGACATGGTTTATACACTACATAGATAACAAACGCCAGATTAACCAACACTCAGAGATGACTTCTTGCAGTTACATCTACAACTATGCTAGCTTAATGATTGTAGCCGCAAAGGATTCCCCATCCACCCTCGTTGGGGTAGGTCAATTTGCACAAAGAGACTATGCTTATATTCCATCAGAACAACAGCATTAGAAAGGGGATCTGACCTCAATTTCCTTCACAGATGCATCATCATATCCTGATTCTTGAATGACATTTAAATATGAAGCAATTAGAACATCCCCAAGGTATTTGCGAAGAAGATTAACAGTAGCCCGATACCTTCCATTCCTATAATACACAAGCAGTTGAGTCCTTGAACAGAAGAAATTGTAAAGACATAAAAATGAAAAAGTGAAATAAAAAAGCTCAATCCTATGATGATCATCAAGAGCACTTACATAATCAAATCATCAGAGCATATTGCAAGCCAACGTTTCAATGAAGAGCTCTTCCTGCGTATTCCTCTGAAAGAATTTGGAGGTTTTGGCAAGTTTGGAAGATAAAAGTCATTGACATCAATTGAACTAACATCATGTAGTTGTCCAAGAGATTCTAGTAATGCATACTCAGTTAACCCTGCAAATGAGTCTTCAAAATTCCACCGGTTGAGCATATGTTCCATCAGAAAAATCCAGGATCAGGTAATTGTCACAAGTGAGCTTACCATTCAACAGCTTCCCCGCGATTGAGATGAATTCCTTCAAGAGCTTAGCCAAGTTCCACCTCCTTGGATGCTATCAAACATAAACAATGCAATAAATAAAAGGATCAGCACACTGCAAGAAAAAATTTCCTCCAGGAAAATCTCAACTACCATCAACGGGTCAACATTTGCACAAACGGTTTCATCCACCACTGCTTGCATGTACCTGTAAGCAACCTCTTTTAAGGAACTCAAACGAAAAATAAGGACAAAAAACAGATGGGAATGTAACTTCAGTGATGAAAATTTCCAGTGGAAAAAGATAAATTACGGAGAACTAAAAGGGACTCACTGGAGAATATGTTGGGAACAACTTTCACTATCACCCGTTAAAATTAATTGCCTAAGGTCATAAACATGCTTCCGTTGCACCTAAAATAAGTAAATCTAGTTAGCTACTGATCAGCGAGTAGTAGAATCTTCTAACAAGTCCATTACAGATGAAATATATACTTTTTTAATTTATGAGAACCATTTGAATGGAAAGGCACCATGCAGACCTCTAATACTTCATCAAACTCAACCAGGCTCTTTCTTATGCCAAAGAAGAACTTCTCGACGTTGATTTGCAAGGCCAAGAGCTACAAGTTTTGATAACTTCAAGTTAGCCATACAAGGATGATTCTAATTGTACATGAAACATATTTGAATAAAGAAATGATAAGAGAAAGAAGTATACAAGAATGAATAAATGAAAAGGCCATCATGGAAAGGTTGGACCATTACCTGCTTTACAACTGCTTCGCCCTCAATTGGTAAATCCTCATCATTTGTAATCTTGGATATAAGTCTCACTGCCCATTCAGTATCCAAATTAAACTTTTGAAACATCTCATCCTGCAAGCTGTGGCATGAATACACGATATGAGACTTTAGCTAAGGCAACTCTCCAAAGATAGGAAAAATAAATAGTAGATTATCATATAGGCTGTGAGAAACAAAAATGACCCCCTAAGTTAAATACTCTTGATTTAGAACTTCACAGCTTTAATCTTGAAAACTTGTACAGCACTGAACATACAGAATTCTGAGGGTAAATGCTTTTTATTTGATAATCATATATTTGCTTCATGAGTTCCATTTTGTTTACTGAGAAGAAAATGGCAAAAGGTAGAACTGCTGTAACCTGCTCTACATCTTAGATTAAGAAGTTGTTGAGCAAACCACAATTGAGTCACCCTTTTCAGCTGTGTTAATACTTCAAATAGAAAGTTCAGTTCAGCCTTGTAAAAAAATGTATAGATAGAAGTATACTACCTCACCATAAACCGTGTTGACCCAGGATCCCCTTGCCTTCCTGCTCGTCCCCGAAGCTACAGCAAACGTATCATCATTTATGGATAAAGAACGTCTAAAGCAGAACACGTAAAAAGGACCCAGAATATCATTTTTTTGATGTTAGTATATAAGTCATTGAAAATACCAAAGAGGCCACAAGCCAAATAAACAGGGAGTGAACTTATATCTAGAATATATTCTTTCTATGAAATAATAAATGCAGTTATGAAGTTACCTGGTTATCAATTCTCCGGGATTCATGCAATGATGTGCCAATCACATGAAGTCCCCCAAGCCTTTTCACCTCAGCCCCTTCATAGTAACAGTGTACTTCACAATCCTTGAGGACTGACAAGTAAGCAAGTGCTATAGTAGGGCCAAGAGGGTACATCTCGGATTCTTCACTAGCAAGCTTTTCTATTTCTTCCAAATTCATTGATTGACTCAATTCCACAGCTTCAGAGATCAAAACCTTTGCCTTCTCATATGTCCAGCTCTTACCCTCGCTTTTGCATACATATTTAGCTGGCAATTCAATTAAACAAACAGAACACAGCATATTATACTTCTACACAATACCTTATTGTAATCCCTATACAGATAGAATCCAAAATGAGCTTGTCAAAGATTTCAAGGGTAACATCACCAACCCATTAGGGCTGCCTTAGCCAGCAGTGCTGTTGCTGCTGATCCAACCTCTATCTTTTTCAAAACCTACACCAAATGATTGATTAAACCCAGAATTGATTGTTAACGGTAGTCATGGACCACAATGAATCACCTTTTGTGAAAGTTCCTTGTCATCAACTTCAACATCAGGAGCTTCTCGTGTCAAAGATGAAAGTAAGCTGTCCTCTAGAATTTCTTTTGCAAGCATCTTCACATATCATAGCCAGTAAGTATAGCTTATGATCAAAGTGATACTACAAATAAGGTAATATCAAACTAATATGTGTGTGTATTCACTGCTCATCTCAAGATGCACACTTACTTTTGGATTTCCTCCTAGGATTATATCCGTCCCTCTACCAGCCATATTTGTTGAAATGGTGATGCCGTATTTTTGCCCTGCCTGCGCAACAATTTCAGCCTCCCTTGCAGCATACTGATCCAAATAACAGAATCAAAAGCATAAAAGGAGTATCCATTGAGGTGAAAAGAAATGCCACAGAACGAGCATCACAGTCCAGAATGACAAACTCTGCATTGACGTCTAAGTTCAAACATCAACAAACCTTGGGTCGAGCATTCAGGACATTGTGGGGGATATTCCATTCCTTCAACAGATCAGACAGAAGTTCTGAATTCTCGACACTGCATTGAGAAGATGAGACTTCGTAGTCCTAATCAGCTATGTTATAGGCATTCACAAGATGATATTAACCAACATTTTTTGAGCCGTATTCACATGGTAAAATGCACATAATTTAGAGATTTCTTATTCAATTTAAAATAAGTAGCATCCAACAGTACTAAGGCAACGAACATTAGTAATGTAGCTTGACTACCCCAACGACAAGAACCGAAATGATGTTCCCCTTCGCAACTCAAAATCTACAGTCAACAATTGAAAGGAGGCACTCATATTCAAAAACACCTTATTTTCAACACCACCATCATGTTTCCCTTCCAGACAATTCTGTTTTAATGAAAGGAAAGGTATATTCCTAAAACTCTATAGGTTCAACCATATCCTAATGCTGTATTGGTCTAAGGCCCCTCAAAGGCCTCGTGATTTATACCAATTTTTTTCTTGTTGCTCTAACCAAGTTTCTGTATCATCAAACTTCTTGTCATTATATGCAGAAGGGCTGGTTTTCCACAAAGTTTGTCGTTGTTTAAAGGATAGATGCTATCAATATGCTTTAAAGCTTCTTTTTTTTTTGCCCCGCCTCACCATCTTCTGCACAAAAAGGTGCAGCAGCAAAACACGCAATATCTTGTGCCACAGTCAAGTTATTATGAGCTCTGAAAAATTAGGATGTAACAACATGGGGGCAGCTTAGATGAACCACAACTAAAGGCTAGCACAAGGTCTATTAAAAGGTGAACCAGAGATTTACCTAGTGGTTCCAACTAAAACAGGACGGCCCTGTCGAAACATGTATGCAACCTCCTGACGAACATGTTCCCATTTTCCACGAGCAGTCTAAAAACAACATATAACTCAAAAGCATTAGTAGAAGTGAAACAAACCAAGCAAAAAACAAAAAGTGTAAATGATGAACAGCCTACAGCAAAAGCTTGGATTGGTAAATCTTTACGAATATTGGGAAGATTTGTGGGCACTTCGATGACTGGCACCTGGAACATTTTCAAGAACTCTTTCTCCTGTAATGATTAAAAAGGGACTCTTTTTGTGAGAACTATAAAGTACAAAATCTAGCAAAGCATGTAAATAAAAAAAGGTTAAAGTACAATGTCACAATCCCTATAGAGTCCATACTTCCGTTTTTGCAGTCCCAGTCATCCCTGACAGCTTTGGGTAAAGCTTAAAGAGTGATTGATATGTGATTTGTGCCACGATAACTGAATCCGCCTACAAAGTGTACAAAATTTTCATCTTGAATCAAACCAGTTCAATATAAATCATAATACTGTGGAGAACAAACTTCATTACAGGACACTTGAAGATCCAGATGTACCTGAATCTTCAGACCTTCTTTTGCCTCTACAGCTTGATGAATCCCCTCAGACCATCTTCTTTTTTCTTCAATTCTGCCTGTCAGCTGCAGTTAAATTTTTGAAAATTTTCATTCAACATATATTTGCCCATGAAATATTCCACTGAATATGATCACAATTATCTTCTTGGAAAGCTTTAAACCTCCAAGCTAGATCACAACAGGATTAAATTCTGCCAAAGGTATACATGCATCCACAAAATAAAATTACTTATGTAATACCCCGAGTCTCATATGGAGTGGGAGAGGAAAGGAATGAGATAAATGAATAGTACAAAGCCAAGTCTCACATTGAATGCTACTGGGGAGAACTAGGCCTTATAATGATTCCGAGGAGATTCAAAACTAACATTGACTAGTCCTTTTGAAATCATTCGATTTCAAAAACTGGACTGGGATCGGATATCCTACAAAGAAGTATGATCTAATTCTGTCCTCAAGAAACATCCAAAAAATAAGACATAAACATAATCACGGTTACAAAGAAAAATGACGTAATCACGCCAATTCTACAAGATGTTTTGGAACTCATACCTGATGGTGATCTATAGTACCAAAATTTCATTACCCTAGAAAGTACAGAACTGGTCAAAAGAGCTGTACTATCCAGTCTCTCTCTGTCCCTCTCATTCAAATATCAACACCTTCCTTGGCAAGGTCAGACTACGAAATATACCCCTTATCCATAGCTATGATCTAAAGTCAGCGTCCGGAGAGAAGCAGACCTCATTACATAGGTTCACATGAGCCTAGACAGTACAACCTTTTAGTTCATTCTTGGCAAAAAATTATTTGCTGGAAGATTACATGAAACTATTGACTCTAGGCTAATAGGTGTATTCTGTTACTCTCATGCTTGAAGAAACAAGGAATAACTCTGTGCATCCTATATTATACAGGTTGGTCAGCATTTAGAAGGTTTTCCTCTAACATATATTTATATATCCAAATTACTAGACCTTGGAAAAGATTATGAAATTCATGTAGCACTGAGAATGCAAATTGCCCAAGATCATTTACAGGGATAAGTGATTGTTTAAATTTTTATGTATATTGACAACGCCCTGGTGATAAAGAGGTTCCACATTCTAATAACATGTGCAGTGGTATCTGCTTATGACTGATAGAAAAGCATCTCTTTTTCCCCTTAAATTTAACCTTCGCCAAATTTCAAGGGATTAAGAATTCGTAATGGACATTTATATAAGTATTGTTTCAATTGAAACAACATTGAAACTCAAGGGACTCTTCAATTTTGGACAGAAAAAAAGTGAAAATCATGTAGCAGGCCTACTTTGTTTCTCGTTACACATTTCATCTCTCCTTGTTCAGCAATTTATTTCATAAAATTAGATTTGATTAGTTTGCTATTCTTTGATCTAAAAACCAGGGGGATGCCCAGCATTTACATCTAATATTGGAGATTTTCATATCCCTACAGCAAATGACTGGTGCCGGAATGAGCATAAATCATGTAGACTTCAGTGAAGGAAGGGCCCTTTAGGGGTGAAATTGGATTCTCAAGCATTCTTCCTCATAATTTTCTCCCCACCAAGCAGAAACTCGGATCAATTTGCACCAGAGCAAAAGCTAGAATAATATGGGGATACCTACCTGAACTTTTACTGCAGAACCTTCACAATAACCATACTGACAATATGTGAGTAGTACCTCATTGATTATGAGAGCCTTCCCATCTCTAACAATGTACTGGACATCTCGCCGATAGAACTCTTTAGCCTTCAGAGCATTCATCACAAACCTGTAATAATCCAATAACTACAAGTTGAAACTTGAAATAAAATAACTCGTGATAGTTGGTCATAAAGCAGCCATCATGCGGCATTCAATGCACTTCAATTATTTAAGGATTGTGTATCAAACAAATTAAGAGCTCTACAGAATTCCCAGAAAACCCAGAAAAGAAAAAACTGCTTTGTAATTACTCGCCAGAAAAAATCAAAAGAAAAAACCAGAGCAAGATGCAAAAAAGAGGATATACAGGAGTTACTTTTGCAGTTCTACAAAGTATTTGCTAGACTCAATAATAATATCAGAGTGACAACAAAAGCAAGAGATATAGATCTTCACCTAGCCCAGGGGTCATTTTCGTCCCATAGGTCCTCTGTTTCAAGAGCCATCTCCGCAAGCGCAATCCCTTCCTCCGTCAATTCCACTGAATTATCTTTAAGCTCGACCTTGTAGTGCTACAACAAAATTATTTAGAGAACATCTTCCTTTACACAAAAACATTATTGAACACAAACTCCAAGTCTGAAGAATTGCCCAAGAACAATACTTTTGCAGTTTAACCAAACATAAAAGCTAAAATGGTGAACTCACAAGGCCCTGCACAAGCAGGTCAGCTACTTTAGCAGCAACAGGATATCGCGCAGCATCTTCACTAGCCTTAAGAACAGAAAAGGAAGGATAGTCTTTTAATAGCCTACTTATACACATTAAAGTTGTAAAATTTTACCAGCATGATGTTACAATTATTAACTTTAGATAGCCACCACAACAAGAGCAGGCCAGCCTTACCTGCCCACTAATTAGCAGAGGATTTCTTCCTTCATCTATGAGGACTGAATCAACTTCGTCAACTATCCCAAAATGAAATGGTTTTGGCCTGTTTTGCAGAGTTTATCACTTCTAGTTCAATGAAATTAATGCAGATGCAACTAAGTTAATTACACAAAAAATACCATCTCATTACAAGTTGTCCACTACTTCCAGCAAGATTATCTCGCAAATAATCAAAACCAAGTTCCTGAAGACATTTAAAAAAACCAAAAAAAAAAAAATCAGAAGGAAAATGTATAAAGGGTATACAGGTTATCAATCAACTGCATGAAGATAGTTTCAACAACAATGTCGATAGACCTGTGCCAAGCCATGAAGCGCCAGCAAAAATCACTACTGTACTACACAAAAGTGGATACTACTTACTGAATTATTCGTGTATGTTATATCGCAACTGTAGTTGAATCTTCTCTCTTCAGCTCGCATCCCCCTCTATATATGCAAGCAACAAAAGATCAAAGCTATATTAGGTTGACATATACATGTGCATTTGACAAGTGATTTACAATCATCCCTGTTACAAAAGAAATTTACTGGGAGCTAGGCCCACACCTAAGGTCCCCAACATTACATCATTAGGACCCACGTCCCAGCCTGGCTTGCTCCAACACCTATTTGAGAATTTACACTTACACATAGCCAATCGCCACTTCTTTCTATTTTTGTTGGATTCATAATAAATTACCTGAATAAGGCCCACAGAAAGACCTAAGAATCGATGAACAAGACCCATCCACTCAGCATCACGTTGAGCTAAATAATCATTAACAGTTACCACTGTGGAGAGGGAGAGCAACAATGTTAGCATCGCCTAGAGACAACAAATAATTTGAAATTGTTTGCATCATCAAAGCTACTGCTGTTTCCCTTGCTTTTGAGTGAAACTTTCTCATTGAAAGAAAAACAAAGCATATACATAAATTTACGATTCTTACACAAACAGTTGGACAACGTTTTATTCTTTTACAGCTTACCTTCCAATGCCTTAATCACTAAAATTGCAGCTATTTGAAGCAACTCCCTTTTGTCTTGTTTTAGAGGAAAACACTCTCAGTGCATGAAGTAAAGTTTCTGAATTCATTCTGATGCAGTTTGTTAGTTATATCAATTGAATTTGTTGAAGAAGAAGAAGAAAAAAAATAACCATAGGTTATGTATCAGGAAAGGTCACTTGCAAACCAAATGGAGCCCCAAAGGTGATGACAGATAGTACAAACACCCATATACATAGTCTTTTTCCCATTATCGTTAGTATTGCTGTTGTTTCGATTGTTGTTGCTGTTGCAGCAATATTGCTATTGATTTTCCCAAGCATTTAAATTCAAACAATTTTCACCTGAAAAACACTAAAATCTAAATATCAAAGGCAACTAACACCATCTACCAAGCAGGTTATAAAAGACACATACCATGAACACCCTCACCGCTCAAGGCGTTAAGATATGCTGCTAATGTGGATACCAGTGTCTTTCCCTCCCCCGTTTTCATCTCGGCAATGGATCCATCATGAAGCACCGCTCCACCAATAATCTACCACGCAATGTGCAACATGTACAAGCTTATTGGAATATTTTAACCGAGTAGTGTGTGTCATGTGCGTGAGAGAATAACAGAGAGACCTGCACATCAAAATGACGCATTCCAAGTTTCCTCCTTGCTGCTTCACGAACAACAGCAAATGCCTCTGCAAGATTATAGTTAAACAAAGATTCATATTCAAGAAGAAGAAGAAAACGCACTCGCCTAAAACTGTAAAACTGAAAAACGAAAAACTAAACTAAACTAAACTAAAGAAAAAGGGAGTCTAACCAGCTTGAATATCGCCAAGGGTCTCCCCTTGGCTCAATCGGCGTCGAAACTCCTCAGTTTTCGCGGTCAACTGTAACAACAAACACAACCCCCTCATATAAAAATTACCCCAACAAAGGAAACAAATTAGAATTTAGCTGAAACCATTTGAACCCAGAAACCTGCTCATCAGAGAGCCTCTTAATCTGTGGCTCGAGAGCGTTCACGGAGCTCACTAGACGGCAATAGTCGCGCACTACCCAGTGGTTTAAGCTCGTGACATCACTCCAAGTCTTACAGAGACGTCCCAAATGGTCCTAAACAGAACGGGAAGAGCAGTGAAAATATAAACACAAGGACATTCTCAAACAGCTGGTGAGCATCAGGCAGAGTAGAACCTTCACGGACGAGGCAAGAAGTGTCGGTGCCAAACGACGTCGTCGCAGTTGACACAAAGAAGACGAAGAAGATGAACTATGAGGTAGATTGAGAAATGGTTTTGGAAGGGAGAAAGCACTTATCCGGTTGGCAGCTTTTGGGACCAGGAAAGAGGGGTTTAGGGAAGCAGGCACAGTGGCCATGAGTATGGAGTTGTTTCCTTCTTTCTTGTGAGCTTCAATGTGCTATATCAAGCAATAACCTTAAAAGCTAGCATTCACACATCCAAGAATTGTTCACATTTCGCTCGCACGCAGGCGCTTAGCTTCGTTTTGGGTTTGTTCCTTGGCTGTGTTTTGCGCTCTCTCCTTTCGGCTCCGGAACGGTCGAAGAAAATTTCGGGGTTTGGGCCCAAGCGCATGGGCAAGTGGGCCTGCCTGGTCGAGATAAAAGAGGTGCTTTTTATAAAAATTTTGAAAAATATTCTCAAAGTTTTGAGAATTTTTTTAATGTTAAAATTTATTAAGGTTTGTAAAGATTGTGAAGTATATGTGTAAAAATGTAAAGTTTATTAAAATTTATAAAATATATTTGGTATGAAAAAAATTTTAAATTCTTAAAAAATTGAATAAATAAATGTCTCCAAAATTTCTAATAGAATTACTAACGTCTTTCTACGAGAATAACTTTAAATATCCGAAATTTATATATGCTTCAGCAGCTTATAATGCTTTCTTAGTTCCTTATTTCCTATTAATCAAAATTTTCTCCGATAAAACATAGAAATAATATATTAAAAAAATAATAGCTACTGAATATATATATATATATATATATATATATATATATATATATATACTATTTCTTCTCATCAATAATTTGAATTAGAAGAGAAATTGACGAGACCCATTAATGTCTTTTTTTCGCTGAAACAAAAAATTTGATGCTTAGGAGCTTAGAAAATGGCCGTTTATCTTTTTTTGCTGGCCAGGTGCCCAGGTGGCAATCGGGGTGGAGTTTTCCGTGTCTTCTTTGTGCTTTCGCTATATATATTCTTCCTCTCGTCTCTTTTGCTCGACTGTGTTTTGGAAAAGCAGGGGAAGAGAGAAAGAGAGTACCAACATGTTGGGGTTAGTCCCACATCGGTTGTGGAAGGGGCTGGTGGTCAGCTTATAAGTGTGAGGGAAAGCCTCACCTCTTGAGAAGAAAATCACAGGGATCCTCTTCACAGTCAGAAGTCTTGGTTACAGAAAAGAGGGGGAGAAGCAAGAGCAGAGGTCCGACGAACAGAGATAAAGGCAGAAGCAAGTCCAACAGGTTCTCTAATGTCGAGTGCTATCATTGCGGGAAAAAGGGACACATCACAAAATATTGCAGGCAATTGAAAAAGGAGTACAAGAATGAGAAAGGAAATGAGATGAAGAACGAGACTGACAAAGATGGTGAAGAGTGTTGGGTGGTCTTGGGCCTTCTCAACCCCAAAAGCTAGCTCAAGAGGTGAGGCTTTCCCTCACACTTATAAGCTGACCACCAGCCCCTTCCACAACCGATGTGGGACTAATCCCAACAATCTCCCCCTCACACATCGGGCCCTGGGTTGGGAACAGACAACCCGTTTCTCCCATGGACTGTTGGGTCCGAGACTTGTTAGTAAACCTGGGCTCAGATACCAGTGTTGGGTGGTCTTGGGCCTTCTCAACTCCAAAAGCTAGCTCAAGAGGTGAGGCTTTCCCTCACACTTATAAGCTGACCACCAGCCCCTTCCACAACCGATGTGGGACTAACCCCAACACAGCAATCAGCACTACATCACCATTTCTACGAACTTGGGTATTTTGAACAGAAATTTGTGATGTATGGCATGCCTCCTGTTTGTCATTAGAGATCCATCAGTTTTACTAACATCTTTGAAGTAAAACTTTGTTTCCAACTAGTCAAATAATTGAATTTGTGTATTATCTTTTGTTTTGAGAATAATATTATAGTATACCTCTTAATTATAAGTCAAAATCAATTCTAACATTTTATTCAAAATGATCTCTAAATCATGTGCAAAATGATCGAAACGCCCTTCAAGATAAAAATACTAAAAATATTTTAAAATTTCATTTAAAAATAATTGTGCCGTCTCGGCTTGATGTCCTTTGCTCTGTAGGGCAGATATAGCTAGGCCTTTGCGCCCTTTGTCTAATTTGTTAGGGCAGTACTTTTTGTTTGTAAATTGTTAATCGATTGGCCAGGACATCTTCGGCCCATAATTGTTGTAGTCACCTTTGTCCGGTTGATATAAGCTAAATTGTTTAGTGTGAGGAAAAAGTATGAATAAAAAGAAGAATTCATGTGTTATATCATGTTTCTTATAATTTGTTACAAATTAAGAGTTGAAATCATATAATGAATAGCATAATTAGATTGTTGTGGGAGTTACATATGCGTATGCAATAGGAAAGGATAAGACCAGGTTGTTATCATGTCAATGGCAAAAGCCAACTCTCTGGATACTTATTACATATAGAAGTTAAGAGAGGAGTCATAGCTGAATTGTAACTTTTCCTCTCACAAGCATTACGGAGACTGCTGAATATTGAAAAAGATCAGGTGCAGAACGAAGAAAATAGTTAATATAATCGAAGTCCTCAAACTTCATAATAGCTGAAGTACAATTACATACAAATGATCTAAATGTTTGTATGTCTAGGCGCACACAAAAACAACAGAAGTTTAGATCAAATGCAAACTTTCACCCAAATAAAAAAAGATCAAATGCGAAGTTTACCTGGGGATAAACTTGTTTTGCTCACTGCTTCTTTACTCTTTCTTAATGCTCAAATTAAATCCCATCATCATCACCTCTGACAATTTCTCCCTCCTTTTGTTCGACTAGCATTTTCAGTTTTCCTGTCATTGGCTTATTCATAGCTCTTTGGGCTTCGATTACCAAGGAATTACCGAGTCATGCATCATCTTCTTCAAGCTAGAACAGCCTATGTTTATTGCGAAAGAGAAACTTAGACATGTATGTTGAGCGGATTATATCAACCCAAAGGTCATACTGTAACCCAATAAATAGAGAAATTGGGATACCAGCTGCAGCAAATATTATGGTCGGAACACTTGCGCTTTTGCTGTTATAGACCAAAAAGCAAGTAGCACTGAAGGCTATCACCATGCTTACTATAGAGATGAAGAGTGTAGAGAGTCCAAACACCAACCTTCTGGGTAATCGCTTGAGAAAATCGTCTTCTGTGTACCGCGAGGTAAGAACTGATAGGAAAATCAATATCGAAGTCGAAGAGGATAATAAAGCTATTGCAACTGATACGAAGAACACTGTAAACCAATTGTTTTCAAGAAAAATAGGAATGCCTGTTTCTTGCTTGTTACCACCCGGCACAGTGAAGGTTGCAGCAAAAACCACAGTTGCAATCAATGTTGCCACGAGCATGCAAGAGTTTGCCGTGTCCTTCATCCACTTTTCACCTGCTTCCTGTAAAGCTCGATGTTTATGTCTAAATAAATCCTTAGGTGTTACCTTCTCTTTATTCTTCATGTTCGCAAATGAAGGTCGAACAATCTTTTCTATCTCCTACAATAACCAATTGTGATAATGGATAGGCTAAAGTGAGATAATTACAGGTGCAACCGAAAGACTAATTAAAAAAAGAAATGGAATAGCATCAACGCCCCACCTTAAACCACAACAGTTCCCGCTGCATTTGAAGGGCTGCTCCTGGCACGATGTCCAACCGTTCGGAAGGAGCCAAATATCCAGCTAAGTGCAGCATGTTGTTATTGTTCGTGTCCCGAAAGGATGCCATGGTGTCCTTGAGAGAGCCTATCTCATATATTAGAGCGAATACCTTTTCCCGACGATATGAAATAGCAATATGGAATAAACTCCCATATTTTTCGTCCCTTTGCCATATGAGATCCGGATAAGAGCGAATAAGTATAACTAGAAATTCAACATTCCCAACTTTTGCAGCTTCGGCAAGTAAAGCCATATGATTTTCAGCCATGGCCTTATTTGATAAGAACTGTTCGTCAGGCAATGCAGACACTTTCTAGAGATTTTCAACCAATTGGTGGGCTAATGTTTGCATCAAAGCTTTGTTACAGAACCTATTAAAACCTAGGATTAAGGGAAAAAGGCTACTCAAAATCATTTGGAAGAAAAGAAATATTAATTACCTTGTATACATTATTTCAAGGAATAATGAAGATCCACCATAAGAAGTTATATATATTGAAAATCATATAGAAGAAGTGGGGAAAAAACCAAAAGAGAACGTAAGCATTAACTGGAACCGTAATTACTTTTGTTGATCAATTTATTGGATATGTTGAAATCGTCTTTGCATAAGCCAGAAATTAACTTTAATCTCTTAAATTGTGATCACAAGCACTAGTCCATGCATATTATATTGATTCAAAATATTAGAGTAGAAATGTTTAACACCTTATATATATAGCGAGTTCTTATGATGAAGAGCAGTCACCGAGTTCTTATGATGAAGAGCAGTCACCGAGAGTTCTTATGATGGATCAGTACATCTTGGGCTCAGATACTGGACGACTCCTCTACAAATGACGTGTATTTCCAATAAATCATGTGATCATATATAGCATTTACTGGGGGTGGTGATAAAACTTGATAATGGATTTTATTTGAAAAGCAATTAGTTACTCACTATGTTAAGAGCCAATTTAATTTTATGAGCAGATATCAGGCCCCGAATCCCACCAATTAGGGGTTACTTCTATGTATAAAACCAATGAAAATGGATGAAATTTTGGGTAGATATCAGTTATTACAAAATAAACAATCTTGATAACAAATTCACGTTTAAAACTTCAAAACAATTGAATAAAAATAGATTTAAACATAAAACTAGATTGCAACCATATTTAAAGGACTCTAAATTTGAAAAGATTATAAGATTGGGTTGCTTTCTAT
Source organism: Morella rubra (assembly GCA_003952965.2). Lineage (NCBI taxonomy): Eukaryota > Viridiplantae > Streptophyta > Magnoliopsida > Fagales > Myricaceae > Morella > Morella rubra. The sequence goes on from CM025851.1 coordinate 34,598,658, forward strand.
TTTAAAATTCAAATATATTCTAGAAGTATTTACGATTCAAAACTTTAAAATCTAAAAAGATAAAGATAAAACATCTCTTCTTTAAAATTTAAATATTTTAAAAACTGGATAACTTTTCAAATAAAATTCGAAATTTAAAATAATATTTTATTAAAAATAATATAAGAAAATCCTGGGTGCTACACAACCAATACGAACAGACAAATTTAAGAATTTTCTTGGCATGTTATATGTCATGCTAAGTGCATGGCACCATAAATTAAAAAGAATACAAACACATTTGAAATTATCTTTAAAATTAAAAACGCAAAATTTCAACAAAATACATATATATATATATATATTATTGTATTAGGCACATGTGCATTTTGACTTCATTCAAGGTTGCTTTTAAAGCACCTTAAAATATGAGACTTGACCATAACTCATCTCTTATTCATGTTCTTTTCTTAGTTCTCATTCATGTGGGTTTGAGATCTCAAAGAAACAGCTACATGAGCTAGCACTCCGATTAAGACATAAAACAGCAATTATAAATAAATGATGCATTGTGGGTGCGGAGTGTAAGTATATGTTTTTGTAGGAGCTTTAGAAATGTGTTAAGGTGTGTGTATATTTATTTTGTATATGCAGTTAATGAAAGCTTGGGTTGAAGGCAAACTGACAAGCGTTTAAGCATCTTTCCCACATTGATAGCCGACTTTTGCTGCCAATTGCCAAAGGTTTCCTGGCCAACATTTTCAATGCTTCCCAAACTATTGGAGTCCTCTCGGCAAATGGTAACTCTGGATTGATTTCCAGATATTTAATGCTATGTCTGTTCATAAAAAAAAAAAAAAAACAGCGCATTAATCTGATCTCATTTTCTTATATATTATAATGATAAGTTTTGTGAAAGTGCGCACATATATATATACTATAATGATGTGTACATATATATATATACACACATTATAGTTCCGTTGCAAAATTAATAAACTGCGTTCATGATATTAATCCACGACATTAAGTGAGACAAGAACCATACCAAACATATCAGAGTGAATTGTACCGAGGAGGAGGCCGGTGCGTTCATGAGCGGTCAAATGTTCATAAGGGGTCACAGAAAGTAGATATGACACCATCTTTTTGTGTCGAGGACCACACCAAGCTGCACTGCCAAGTGGTGTCATTTTGTCATCCTTACGGATGCATGGTAGTTTATTGTTCTTTTCCACCATCTCCCTGGCAATCGTTACACTTCCCGATTGAACGGCGAATATAAGGGCCGTGCATCCCTCTGTAGTTTGCAATTCTAAATCTGATGGCTTCATCAATTTGACCAGTTGTTTCACAAAAGTCGTGCGTTTTGTAGCTGCGGCATTGTGGAGAGCTGTTCCTTCCTCTTTTGTTATGGGAAGTGCAATGCAATGTGGGTTTTTCTTAAGAAAAGCCTCACCCGTCTTCCAATCGCCTTTTAGGGCAGCTTGAAGGAGGGGAGCACACAAGGTACGATGTTCTCTTAATTCTCTGTCACGACCTGAAGTATTAAGCCATATGTATGAACTATTAACACAAATATCTCTTGCTCTTTTAATGTTTTGATGAGAAAATCTTTTTTAATTTTATTTAATAATTAAGAAAAAAAATTAGAAGGTGTTTTTTTGTGTGTTTGTAACAGACTAAAAGTGATAGGGTACGTAGAAAAGATTTAACCATATTTTCTTAAAAATTGAAAAAGTTATATGGATAATTGCCAATAAAAATTTTGGGAGAGGTACTGTTCTTTATGAGTTTTCAAAAAAATTAATTTGGTTTCGGTGTTGTCTTGTCACAAATAGTAAATTTAACATTTTATTAAAATACTTAAAGTGTTAAAAATGTTAAAATTATGTGTCAAAAAGTTTAAAAATAAAAATAAAAACAAACATTAACATAGCTGCCAGCTACAGAAAGTACTTAAGAGAACCTCGAAAACTAGACTGCATGTGGAAGAGGAAAAGAGCGGGCACTTTTTTTTGTTTTCCCTGTGCAGAGAGGTACTTACTGGAATTAGTTCCATTTTCCAAATCCGACTTGGGCTCCTCCAGAGTTATCTGCACCGCTTCTTGTTGTGATTTCTCTGCCACTGGCCTAATTTCTCGAGGCATGCGGATAGCCCCTCTAATAACTTTGCGGATGCTGGAAAAGTCTTGCTCCTTCGGATTGTTACCATTTCGTTGTCTTCTTTGATGAGACATGTTTTTCCCTTGATAGCATCTCCTCCATTTTGTTTTCGTTTCTTCTGTGATAAATGTGTCAGATAGCAACAGGCCGTGAATCAGAGACCATTTTCTGAACTTCGTGGAAACATTTAATAAAGGAAAATTAACACACGAGCAACTTTTTTTTGTCTTTTTCTGGGCGACATATGAGCAACTAATTGAGTTGGTATAATGAGATCCTTTCGGGTCGAGGGGCACCCGAGTACGGTGTGACCGCCGTCCACCCCTGGCGGTGGTGTGTCTCCACCCAACGAAGGCGGCCATCATGCGAGGCCTCGCTGCCACCGCGATGGCGACAAGGCAACCGTGAAAGGCAGTTGACCCTCAGTTGCATGTGGCCTCACAGTCACGTGAGGTCCTCTCGGCTCTGCTGCTCGAAGGGAGCAGGGCTAAGGGGCTGAGGCCATTTGCTCTTTATATATATATATAGAATATTCACTTAAAAAAATCTCAGCAGAGGCAAAAAGTCACTCAGACTCGAGACCAGTTTGAAAACAATTTCAATTTCAATTCAAAAACGCAAACTAAAACTAGGTCCAGACACCCTTTCCAATCATGGCATTTAATATTTAACTAATGGAAGAATAATAGCAAAAGAAAAGGTGAAAATTACTAAGGGCATATGATAAGAATAACTCTATATGCTGAAGATTTTTTCAAGATGGTTGACAACACTTACTATCAGATTTCTAGCAGCAAGAAATTGAGCTCTTACAGCCTGTTGTGCAGCAAAGGAAGCCGGCCAGGCTAATTACCACAAATAGACTAGCTGGATGATTTCTTTTTAGAAGAGTTTCGCTGTAAGCCTGTAAGGTGTACTCGACCAGTAGTCAACGTCCACCACTAACTTTCAAACCACACGATTATTGCCCGGCCCACCAAAAAGCAAAAGCACTATTATTGCCCGGCCCACCATTACTTTCAAACCACATCAGGACGGCCCACCTTTTTTAAGTCCCAAAATTTAATAGAAGACCCGCAGTATACATAAAAGTATTAAGGGTGTCAAAATCTTAGAAGTTTAAAAAAATTTTGGTGTATGAAAATGATGAAAAAGTGTAGAGAAATATTTGAATGAATTTTTTTATGTTTATTTTGATAAAAATAGATAATTTAATAGAAAGTGATTATTTTAGAGTTATTTTATTAGACAAAATATTTGAGATGGCTAAATATTTGACAACCAAACACAATTGTTAGGGTATTTTATTTATTTTTTGTTATTATGATTGGAGGCGTCAAGTGTAATTCTGCTTGAAAACATATGAGAAAAGGATATAGAACCTTTTTCTCATTATGAGCATCTTGTAACCTTTTGCTTCTTTCTAAAATAAATGTTTTTGCACTGATTGCAAGACCCTGTTGCAAGTCATCACTTAATATCAAAGTTAAACATCGTGAGTTTAAGATGATTTAACTCCGCATTTCACTTAAAAAATATTACACGTATTAAGTCTATCAATTAAGAAAAATTCTAATCACATGTGAGAGGTAATGTTAAAAAATATAATAGAATATATATCTTTCTATTAACTTAAATTTTTAGAGTAAGTGATAAATTCATATAAAATATCTCGCGATAAAGAACAATTAGGAAACTTGATTTAGAATGAATTAACATGTATGTTATTTGCATGTGTTCAATTTATATCAGTAGATGTGTAAATCAAAACAAACCATAAACACGACACATATTAAATTCAAACAATTTTCTCATGAAAAATACCTAGTAACTTTTCCAATTATAATAAGGAATAAATATATTTTTCACCCTTATAACTTTAGAAGTTCTAGTATACTGCACTCCAAATTCTGAATTTTGGATATTTTACTCCTAAACTTTATAAGCTGCACCCAACGCGCATGTGATGTTTTACTGTGCAATTTTACAATTATAGTCCCAACATTGTCCTTTTACATTGATTTCTATTGATGGTATGTATAGATGTAAAATGATTTCTATTGATGGTAATTTTACAACTACCAGACTTCCTCGGTAAAATTTTGATACTTTGGCCCCACGCAGAAAACTGACAAAATTGACATGCAATCACAGGACAACACGGGTGATTACTTTAGCAGTGTTTCTATGCTCTCGGAGCGTCACGATCGAAAGTTACAAAAGACATCATTCCACTTAAAAAGGACACGTCGGTTGAGGACAAGTCGGAAAAGACTGAACATCATGATTCACGTTCCATCGTAAAAGCTGGTCACTAGTGTGGGCCTCACCTGTCTATAGGCAGATCTAGTCATCGAGCGAGTTGCTCGTCTTCTTCTTTTGTCCTGAAAATACTGGAGATCCTAATTTTATTATGTTTTGTGAAAAGTAGTATAAATATTATTAAATAATGATTGAGGTAGGTCAAAAAAGTAAAAAAATTAAATATAAATGTTTTTTTTTTAAATTGTGAGAAAGAGAGAGAACTATGGTATGGGAATTTCCTCTGCCGTGTGTCAGTTGAGCTGAGAGGGAATTTACTGGTACGTCCCTCTCATCTCCGTGATTCTTCTTTTTTTAGGCTTGTCTGCGGTTGCTATTTAGTCAGTGGCTGGTGCCGCGGTTTTTCTTTTCCTTTTCTGCTTTGGTTCTTCTGTCTTGGTTCGTTTTGGTGTGGTTTGTTCCGTTTGTGGTTTTTTTTAATATAAATTGTCTTGTTTAAAAAAACAAAAAAAGTTAAATTGATTCGGGGGGCAAAAGCGACATTGTATTGTAACATGCAAGTAATAGGGGAAAAGCGTCCACTGAGGTAGATTTTAACGTCTCAGTAATGCTAGTTTCCTGTTTGCATCTAAATTATGCTAAATATTTAGCTATTTTGTTATTTGCAAAAGCCTCTTTATAATCGCACTCCTTTTTTTACACTTTAAAAATACTATTTTGCCCTCCCCAAAACTTAAAAAAAAAAAAGTCTAAAACCAAAATATACTATCACTATTTTAGGCCTTCACATACAATTTGTCCTCAAAATAAATAAGACAAATTAAATTCTTAAAAAATCGTACCCTTTAAAATGATAAAAATAAAAAATAAATTAAAATATCTTTAAAAATAACAACAAATTTAATAATAGAATTAAAAGTTCACTGCGAGATACAATTTATTTTATGACAATAAATACTAGTTTTTGTTTATATTTTATTATTTTTTCTCTCAATTTCACTTACTTTTTTTTTTTTTACATAAAGCAATTAAACTTGATTTTTGTTGTTGTTGATGTTGTAAGTTTATGGGGTTACTTTTGAAACTCCTTAGAATGTGGGATTTGACCAGTAGATCAAAATTCATCCCTCATACAAAAAATCACCTAACCCACCAAATTTCTTTTGCCACTCAACATATGACAAATTGAACTTCATTGTTATTTTCTTTTTTTGTTGATCTTGTCTCAGCTACTTTCTATTTTAGACGTTACTTTTAAAGCTCCTTAAAATGTGAGACTTGATTAGAACTTATCTGATCTCATTCATTTTCTGCTCTCAATTCTCGCGGATTCGAAGTTTCACAAACATAGTGCTACAGCTAAGACTCCCACAGGCACAGATTAAGACATCAAATAGCAATTATAAACAAATGATGCATTGTCGGTGCGGAGTGTATGTGTTCGTGTTTTTGTAGGTGTTTTAGAAATGGGTTAAGGTGTATCATGTATGTATATTTTTGTATATATGCAGTTAAAGAAAGCTTGGGTTGGAGGCAAACTGAGCATTTTTCCCAAATTGATAGCCGACTTTTGCTGCCAATTGCCAAAGGTTTCCTGGCCAACATTTTCAATGCTTCCAAACTATTAAGTCCTCAAGTGGTAACTTTGGATCGATTTTCAAAATTTCCAATGCTATTACTGTCCAGAAAAAAAAAAAATAGTGCAATATTAATCTGATCTCATTTTTATATATAATGATAAGTTTTGTGAAATTCCTCTTATATATATATGTTTCACATCAAACTGTAGTTGCGCTGCAAAATTAACTTCGTTGATGATATCAATTCACGACATTAAGTGAGACAAGAACCATACCTGGTATCATGAAAGTGATTAAGAGAACTTGAAAACTAGCTATGTTTGGTTAAGGTTCTGCAAAATGTTGTTTTATTTTAAAATTATTTTCGAATCTTATAAACATAATTTTTTTCAAGATAGAGATCATCTACAATTTCCTTATGAATTGTACGGTGCAATTTAGAGAGAGATAGAACAAGCACGTGGACTCCATACAATTTAATGGTGTCTATGTAAAGTTTCGGACAGCCTGAGACATATAATAGGGTCTACCTACTTAATCTATCTTTTTCCAAATTACACCGTGCATCATAGGTAGGAAATTGCAGAGGATCATAATCTATTTTTTCACACAAAAAAAATTTCAATCTTCAATAAATTTTTTTTATCAAATCATTGGTCTCAATATTTGTAAAAAGCAACACAAAAACCACAAAACTCATAAAAACTCTTATTATAAAAATCTTCTTTATAAATATACTTTTTTACTCTCACATTCTCTAAGAGAATAAATTTGAAAAACTTTTTCATTCCGAACATTATTTTGTGAACCCTGTGTCCATTCTCATGAACACCAAAAAAATTGTTTGAGTTTCATAATGCTGCTCATTGCGAGCGCTCTTAGAACAGGCCTGTTGGGTGCGATGTCGAATGCCATAACAGACTTGAGTGACACTTTGATACCACTTGCCGGACTATTGAGCCGCCATTCCTCTCAAAACCATTTAAAAATCAAGTGTTATCATAGTCTTCAGGTGGTGTAGGTGGTATCTTCGCCTTTCTTTTAGCGAGCCTCGTAAATATTTTAGAGGGAGGTTCACTTAAGGAAATAACAACACGTTTCTTTGGAGTGTGTGTGGGAGAAGACTGTTTGGATTTCTCATATTGGTTTTGAGCATGTTTGGCAGCAGCCTGCTTGACACGTAGCATCTGTTCAAAAATAGGATATTAGAATTCAACTAATATTCAAACAATATAAAAAATTTTAACGAAATATTATAAACTGAAAATATTTAATCCCAAAACACAATATTCAATTTCACAGAGAATATAGTTCCTTATTTAATCAATAAGAAATAAGAACACTGTTTTTCATGCATAAAAATGTTTAAAAAAAAGTAAGCAAAGCACTCAATCTTTCTTAATTTTGACAAATATAGATGATATATAAGAAAGATATCAAGAGATTTAACAGATTTTTTTTTTAAAAAAAATAAAATTGGTAAAACGTTATTAACCCAAGATTTTAAAATTTTGATAACTCTGCTGAGACAAAGTGCCAATGGAAATGAGTATTATAGAAAACTCTTTGAAAACACTTTGACAGCAAAACCCATAAGAGATTTTATGCATAATATAAGCTTAAACATAAAGATCTAATAATAATGATACCGAACCCATCACGCGGGACCACAAGGCCATATGGTCACTAACCAGTCCAAAAATTCATAAAGAAAAGAAAGACAAAGTTAGAAAGTTAAGAATCATACCTTTTTCAAACCGTAGTAGATGATTAAACAAGAGTTTTCTTCAACAAGAATCCGAGAATCCATAATGAACAATGTTGTGTGGTGGCACAAGTGAGAAGTAAAGAAAAGAGAGTGTTGGGTAGAAGTGGGAAGGGGTTAAGTCAAAAGTGAATAAGTAAGGGTAAGAGGGTAAATTGATTGATAGATTAAAAGGCTAAGTAAAAAAAAATAGGCCTATTGACTTTTAAAAAAGGAGATTTCTCTATGCTTTTCTGATTAATGATCGTATTGACTTACCATCACATATCTGTGCATATATGGTCAAAGTATTCCACTCTAAATCTACGAAAAATAGATTACCATATAATTTTCTGATCATGAAATTCCTTGCTGCTAATCATATCTAATGATAAACACACTCTCAGCCAAAGTAAGTCTCATAAGGGTCACTATAAATCAATTTCATCATTTGATTCTAGTCATGGCCCTTTGTAATCTGATATTTCATATATGGTTGAGGCACTAAAACTCTTGATTGAGAGATCTACTACCTCAACTTTTGTTTAGTCCACTCTTGCTGCAAATCAAAAAGTTTTTAAATTAAATTTGATGAAGTTAGCGGCGAATGTTATTTTGATTAGAAAGAACTTAAAAATAGCTAGCAGAGATGAAGATTCAAGCATTGTTGGTCCTCAAGAGGATCCAATGGTGGCAGCACAAGATGTAGACTCTGTTGCCATTGCTACTGATGTAGAGGAAGAGGACGAAGAGGAAGATGATGCTAAGGAGGATGCTGATTCAGATACATCTGATGATGTGTAGTCTCTTTGGCTCATTCTTAACAAAAAGGGGAGTTGTAGGGTGGGATAGGGATTGATCTTTTGATTGGTTATGTTATCTTGATACTTTGGTTATGTTATCTTGATACTTTCTGCTATTGTTGGTTGGATTTATTTATTTTTAGAACTTATGTTGATTTAGTTGATGTTTTATTGTCTTACTTTTGATCGATGTTGTTATTTTGAACAATATGATGCTTAGTTTCAATTTTGATAACTGTCAGTTTCTTTTTAGAACTTATGTTGATTTAGTTGATGTTTTATTGTCTTACTTTTGATGTATGTTGTTATTTTGAACAATATGGTGCTTAGTTTCAGTTTTGATGACTGTTAGTTTCTATATATGTAAACTCTAGCTAACGACTTTGTTTATAAGCTTAAAGGTTTACTTGATATTAGCATTATGATTGTCTAATTTTTTATTAGGGTAAAGTCATAGTTAGCCCCATAAGCACGAGCAAAAATCAAATCGGTACCCCTAATTATTAATTCGGTGATTTGAGACCCATAACTTTTTGAAAATTATCAATTCTAGGCCCATGTTTAAATTGGGTGCTAATCCAACAACAAATCATGCAAAATGACCAAAATGCCCCTCCAAGATAAAATTACTAAAAATTCATTAAAAATAAAAAATGAATTTTTTTTAAAAAGTAATATTTTTTAACTAAAACTATTGAAACTCTATTTCAATAATATATTTATTTTTAATTTATTTCTTAAATTTTTTATTTAAATTTAGTTCTTGGAGGGGCATTTTAGTCATTATTATATATATATATTTTTATCGGATTTAACACTTAATTTTAGTTAGAGGCTAGAATTGGTGATTTTCAAAAGTTATAGGTCTCAAATCGCCAAATTATAATTAGGGTACCAATTTGATTTTTGTTCATATTTACAGGGCTAATTATGACTTTACCTATTTTGATTATCATTATGAAGTTTCTATAACATGTGCTGTTAGTTAGGGGAAGATTACCTCCTGTGGTAATACTTATCTCAGGGGGAGATTGGTATATAACTTTGATGCTTAAGTTATTTCATTTGATGATTTGATATTTATATTCACTTAACTCTGGACTAATGTTTCTGTGAGTTATTTTGTATTTGTTGAGATTGCTGTGTGTAGGTTAATAAAGTCTCAGGAATACTGTTTAGCCTTTGTTTTAGTATAGGTTGTGTGTCTCTTTATAAATAGGTTCTGTGGTGGTGATCAGCAGAACTTATGTCTTTAGGAACTGGGTTTGTTTTATCGTGAAGTTCGTTAAAGGGGGAGATTGTTAATGTATTTTAGTTGGCGTAAAGACTTCATGACGTGTCTGTGTTATTTTTGAGATTTGTGTTTAATGAAGTCCTGCTCAAGTCCAGTGGTTCAATAAAATTGGTGATCGTCAATAAATACTTAAGGTTTGATTCAAGTTGCTTATAGTTTACTAACGCGAAGTTGAAGCAGTGATGTTTGTGAAGCACTCAAAGTTTGATCAAAGTTTGCTTACAATTTGATTAGAATTGACAAAAGACTGTTGTAACGGTTTTAATAGATGCGCCCAAGATTCAAGAAGTCTCAAAACTTTCGTGAAAACCTTCCCTCCGACTCCCCAGAGTATAAAAGCCATTTCTCTCACAATTATTATTATGTTCCTAAAAATAATTTTGAGAGACCTAGCTTTCTAGAGCCTTCGTGATATAATCCCTATTACTATTCTATAGTTTGTACGTGTATGAACTGAGATTAAACCCTACAAGATTTTTCTTTTCCCTTATTATCTCAGTTTGGATTTCGATCACCAAGATTAACCTTGATAAAGAAGGTTAACTCTAGAGGTTGTTGGAGATCTACCAAGACTGGGTGTTCCAGTTGTGAAAGAGCTGATTGCACGTGGGTGTGTGGAAAGATTGGCTTGGCTGTGAGATCGGTTTTTGGAATCAGACTTCAAATGGAAGAGGAGTTCCTCGTTCCCTGCAAGGTGCATATTGGATGTTGTATTCCAGGTAAGGTAACAGCTGGATAGACTAGCAACGGGTGTTGGTAGTTTATAGATCACTGTGTACCGAGTTTGAAGTTTCTAGTGGATTCGCTTAAACCGGCCTCGGGCCCGGAGAGTTTTTACCTCTTGAAAGATTCTTTCAAGCGGGTTTTCTCTTTGTCATCACTCTTGGTGTTATTTGTGTGATTGTGATTTCGTAGATGATTTAGTGTTGTTATTGTATTCTTTTGTTTCTTTGATTAAGAAAGATAATCTTGAATATATTGAAGCATTGATAATCTGCATTATCTTGTCCATATTTTTTTTTTTCATTCTACATAGTATATTGTTGAGATTAGTGTCCTTTGAAATTTGCTGATAGTCTTGTGAGAGTGTGTAGCTGTAAATTTAAAAAAGGATTGAAAATTTGGAGAACCGATTCACCCCCCTCTAGGTTCAATTTTAGTACATTGGGTCTTAAACTATCTTGTTCAATTGGTATCAGAGCCAGGAGGTCATGGGTTCAAGTTGTGAGAGCGTCATTGTGAGGGAGAGATTGTTGGAGTTTCATAATGCCGCTCTTTGCGAGTGCTCTTAGAACAGGTCCGTTGGGTGCGGGTAAAAACTTAAGTGATCTCATGACATTTTTTGAGATAAAGGCTTAATCTATACAAAAATTAATCATTACAAAAAAAATGTTTTCAAAAGGGACCAAACATATGTGGCTGCATATGGAAGAGAGAGAGAGAGAGAGAGGACTTTTTTTTTGTTTTCCCTGCGCAAGGAGAGAGGGCACTTTTTTTTTTTTTTTTTCTCATAAAGTTCTTTTTTGGATGAAATGATGCATATTATATATTGAAGAAGGGACACTACAACACAAAACAAACCGAACAAAGAGCGAAAAAGAAAACGAAAGAAAGCGTAAAAATAAACCATTACAAAGAAGGATGACAGATCGTCCCAATAATGACAATCTGTTCGGGAATAATAGCAATATCTACAAAGCCACGAAGTTGGGGTTCTACCAGCAATAATATCTACATAGAGAGAGGCCTAGAGGGTCCTCACTTCTCTCATAAGTTTCATTTTCGAAGTCCGACCTGGGCTCCTCCAGATCAGTTATCTCATGCACCGCTTCTTGTTGTGATGTCCCTACCTGATCCATATTGTGTTCCTTTCTTCTGTGATAAATGGGTTAGATAGGCAATAGGCCGTGAATTATTACCATATAACAAATAAGAATAAGAATACGAAAAAACTAAAATAAGGATCCGAAAATGATAGTGAACACACAAACTTGAAATACGAGTAATAAGAATAAGAGATAGGTGAACTACTTGCAATGAGAACGGATGATGTCGCAAAATTCCGGTCTACTTAACTTAAAATGGGCTGCAGGAAGAATCCACAAGGATGTGATCAAGGCCTACACAAGAACAATGTATAGAGTGGGGCTCTCGAGAGTAGTCTCTGGTGATAAAGTTAACTCATCTCCCGGGTGATGATAGTAAGAGGCTCTAAGATAATTGGGCTTAAGGCGAATTTTAAATGAGGTCTTTTATAATGATTTATAAAATAATATATTTAAAAAATAAAATTTAGTTAGAGCGTATTCTTTTAATTTTTTAGATGCAAAATTACTTATCAAAGTGTTATATTCTAAATTTTTTATATATTATTTTCAATTTATAATATTACTAATCTATTTAATCTTTCTTGAGTCATAATAAATTATTATAAAACAAAATAATGAAATTAAAATAAACACAAACAAAAACTTAAAATAAGACTACAGTACAAATAATGATAACTAAAACAAATACAACAAAAAATAAAATTAAAGTAAAAATTTTAGAATAATAGTACCTTTAGTGATAAGTGATCTTGATGCCATAAGATAAGAGTTAAGAAACGCAATACAATTAAAATAAGACTACAATATTGAAATAATGATTAACAAACCTTTTAAAGATAGATTTTTAATTGTTAATTAAGGCTTAAAGGGCTAGCAATATCTAACTGTAAAAAAATTAAATAAATTAGTGTACACTACAAAAAAAAATGTTAATCTAATATGAAAAGCTAATTCAAGGAGATTTTATAGGATTTTTCATTAAAGAAATTGAATCAATTGGCCGAGACTTTATATGGTTTCTTTGCATTAACTGCGATTATATATTTAAATAATGAGATTTTATATGGTTAAAAGAGACTTTATAAATACCACAAAAAGTGAAAAGTTAATGCTCCTTTAATCAAGGAGATTTAATAGGCCTCTTCAATCAATATAAGTTTTAAGTTTTTTAGGCCTTGACATTAATTTTTTTTTTAAATATACCATTAAAGAAAATTTTGAATTGGAGCCTCTTAAATTTGGGAAGTTAATGCTGCTTCAATCAAATAGATTTAATAAGCCTCTTTAATCAATACAGTCTTTAACAATAAATTTTTTTAGACCTTGACACTAAATTTTTTTTCAATATGCCATTAAAGAAAATTTTAAATTAGGGGCTTCCTAAATTTGGGGACCTTAGGCAACAGCCTATGCTACCTATAGTTGGACCGCCCTGTGGCTCTACCACGTTTTTTGGGCACGACAATTAATTGAAAATATAAATAAAGTTCAAATTTTGTTGATATGTTCTAGAACTCACTAAAGTTGACAAATGAGTATTTCTGTGGAGGATACAGGATGGACAAATTTATTGGTAAACTTCAAAGTCTATATATAGTTTGCAAATGACCATCCATAGATAACCTCTATAAAAAGGTCACGGACAAATAACCTCGAGTTCCTGCAGGAACAGACAAACACATTAGCAAAAAGACGCGCGGAGAAAGAAGTTTCATTGCGAGAGATCGGTTATGGCTAGAATGATCAAGCTAGCTATTCTAGCAGTTGCACTTTTTGTTCTATCACAGACCACGGCTGCAGTGACTACCCATGCGGTTGGAGACGGCAAGGGGTGGATGGTTCCTTCTGGAGACCCCCTTTTCTACGCCGTTTGGGCTGCGAAGGAAACCTTCATTCTTGGCGACAACCTGTGTATGTACAGCTAAATGAGATTAAACCGCCTTTCAGCTATCATCATTTTCTTTAATCTCCTTTCTTTTTCTGTTCTTTTGTTCCTTTAAATGTATGAATTTTTAGGCGGAAAGCGTCTGAGGACACTTTTAAGTCTTTTCTAACTTCCTTGATCTTTGGTTTGCTCAGTTTTCAACTTCACAACTGGAGAACAAGATGTAGCTAGAGTATCGAAGGAAGCTTTCTTTACCTGCAACTCAACAGACCCCATCGCTCTCTATAAAGACGGCCCGGCCAATATCACGTTGAATTCCACTGGAGAGTACTTCTTCATAGGAACCCTGGACAACCACTGCGTTTTAGGACAAAGGCTAGCATTGAACGTGACCGCATCTCCTGGACCCCCTCCTAGTCCTGCTGCTCCCAGAACAAAACCAGAGAACTATACGGTCGGTGACAGATTGGGATGGCTCGTCCCTCCTCTTGGTGAAATCGCTTACCTCACATGGGCTTATAACAAGACTTTCATCGTGGGTGACACTCTAGGTAAAAACTCAAAACTATTTTGCTTAGTACTCTTCTTTCAGAGCCAAGACGGACTGATTTTTCTTCCTTCTAAAACAAGAAAACTACTTTGAAAGTTATGCTTGGCGTGGAAAGATATGGTATAAGGAAACTTTTACATGAACCAAATTTGTTGGGGGAAACAAGAAATCTCTTTGGGCTTTTGCGCATTCTAAGTCAATGCTCCAACTTCTATGCAGTGTTCAACTTTCGCAATGGATCTGATGACGTTGCCGTAGTAACCAAGGACGCTTATAACAGCTGCAACACTAGCACCAGTATCGCGTATTATAACAATAGTCCGGCAATTATCACTCTCAAATCAGCCGGCGAGCATTACTTCACAAGCACCTATGATTACCACTGCGACCTCGGTCAAAAGCTAGCAATTAACGTCACCGGCAGCAGCACCGCCTCTCCACCTTCCAGCTCTGGAAGTCCAACTCCTGGCTCCGCCACCTCTCCTTCAAGCAGTACCGGAGAAGGTCCGACCGTCGGTGGGCCTACGCCTCCACCACCAGCTAGTGCAGCCCCGTATAGAATTTCCGGTGGCTTTTTGTTCACCCTCTTGCCCATTGTCATGGCGTTTATTTATTGATTACCACTGGTGTCTTGTTGGTTGTGATCTCTGTATGGTTGACTTCGTGTCCCAGCTTGTTGTGTTGTATCTGTTCATACCACAGGCTCGTACGTACATGTGTACCATGAGGCTGTGATCATTCTTATTCGGTTTATACACAGATTTGGGTTTTTGTATTTCAATATTATTCCTCGCTGTGGTCATCTGAAGTTTGAATTAGGACTTTCTCTGATTCGGGTTTATTTTTGAATTTCATTGTTCCACTGTATTGGCCCATACACATAAACTATCAAGATACTTTACAATTCTTTGTCTAAATTGTAGAGTAGAATTCAGAGAAAGATAAAAATAACAGGTAGACCATATACTATTTAATGACGTCTATATCTGTCCATATAAAATTTCGAGCATATATCGTTTACTATGAGGTCCGCCTTTTATATCTATCTCTCTAAATTTTACTACGTAAATGAGATATTAGAAAATTACAGAAAATCTCAATCACATGTTTATATTCTAACGAGGATTCAATTCATCACTCATATATATAAATTAACCAGGACCTCTCATTACAGGATACCGCTGTAGCTCCGTCCAATTTGAGAATTACTATATTTATCATAAGAGAAATTATATTTTACACCCTAACAGCAAATTGCTTGAGGGCCCAAGTAATTAATAGCCATTTGCTAAAAAGTCAACACTGTAAGGGGGCTTTTCCTTTCCAAGGAAGCTTCCGTTGGAACTTTACAACTCCCATCAATAATTCATTGAATGCTGATATTAATTAAGTTTCAAGGCATTTTCTCGATTTGATTATTCTAACTCCAAGTGGTCACATGTTCCAATTGTATCATTTTCAAGATGTGACCATGGAATTGTAACAATTTGCACTTACAATTATTAAATTCATTACATTTCCACCCATCAATTACAAATAGTCTACAATTTAATCTCTTCCTTATTAATTTGGACGAAAACGTAAATTTATTTGGCCATTGTTTTAGTGCATTTGAGTATTGCTGTAATTCCATGCCAAATTAAGTCTAAATTGAGTTCTAATTCCTTATCAGTTAAGTTTGATTTCAGTGCACAAGAGAAAAAATAGTTCCTTATTAGATTGTTCAATAGAATAAGGAGTCTTTCAATAGTGCGTGCTCAAGAAAAGAATTCTACAAGCAAGTCGTCTTCTCCATGCTTGAACGAACTCTGTGAAAATATTACTGAAAGCTCTCGCTCGCTAGAGACTCGAGCGAACACTGTCGAAATTTTACAAATTAGTCTCGCTCTCTTATGGGTCGACTTGATCTAGCTTGAGCGAATATTGTTGAGATTTCACATATTAGTCTCCTGGCCTATTGCTCGCATATTGGCTCGAGCGAATCCTTCACAGAAATGCTTGCCTGATCTCTGCTTGACCTTGATTCAAGCGAGAATCAACAATTTTAAAAAAAACTCAGCTTTTTAAAGTCCTATTTTACTTGGAACTCAAGGTATCTTTTAAACACTTTAAGATGTCGACTTGTAACCCTAGGAAGGCAGACCATTGTTTATTTGAGATAGAAAAACATTCTAGAGATTTCATATCTAAATTAGTAGCTTTTTCTCTCATCTAATCACCTTCAAATCAACCTCCCGTTGTAAACCCTTCATAGTGCTGAACGAGTTTGGCTGCCAGAGTTCAGTTGTTGAAAAAGGAGATCATTCGTGAAAAGTTTATAAGAAAAACCTTAGGGTCTAATGGTTGTCGCAGGGAGCGGGTTCAAGTAGGGTTATTCGGATTATTACATTGAAGTTGTTAGAATCAACAAAGGGGTTTATAGTGTCTGAATTACTGTTTGTAATGTTTCTCTTCTTAGTGTATTTTGAATGACATCAATAGCCCAGAGTGGTTTTTCTTTTGAATGATGCTTCAAAATTCTTCCACTTCGTCAACAAAATCCTGTCTTTTTTGTATGATTGGAGTTTGATTTAATCTTCTGCTATTTAATTTGTTATTGTTCAAATCTAGGCCAGATAATTTTACAACATGTTCTAAAATTGTCATAGAGGTTTTGTTTAGGTCTAAACCGTAATTTTTCACATTGCAATGGTGAATTTACACTCACACAAAATATCACAAGTTATAATATATGAAGATAAAATTATCATTTCACTCAGTAGAAGGTGTAAAGTCTACACATATATAATTGAGGAGTAAAATGTAACAAAAATATGTAATTCTGAGTACAAAAGATTAGGAACCTCATAATTAATGAGTAAGAAGTTTACTGAACTCTTTTTTTTTTTTTTTTTTTTTAAGTGCAAAGGTGTGTCACTTATAAAGCAAAATCCGAACTTCATTCGAGGGGAGGCATTGCAAATTGATAATTTGATACGAGATGTGAGAGCACCCAGCTCCTTGGGATAACACCGTGGATTGAGTAAAAAGTTTTGCTAAGACTTGGGTAGAGCAGGTCATCTCTTCCTTCCAAGTCGATAGAAGGAAGCATTAATCCAACCAGCTCTTCTATCACCCCTTCTTATTTCCCCCCACTATTAGTTCTTATCCAGACCCCAAAAAAAAAAAAGTAGGTCTGTCTCTCCACCTCGAAAGCCCCCCCCCCCCCCCCCCCCACAAACATGGTTAACAAAAGAACTTGGACTTGTTCAAAGATATTTTATTTAATCGAAACTTGCTTTACGGACTCTGATATCCCTCTGGACTCCGTCTTTCTCTGTTCTCTCTGTTCTCAGTCAAATGATTTGCCTTAAGTTTCCAGTCTATCAATTTGTAAGTTCTAGTTTACATGTTGATTGGATTGAAGTCTGTGGCTTATTACTCCGTCATTTAAGGTGGGATGAAAGACCCTTTTCATTAATTTGTCTCCTAGCAATTTGGTTGGAAAAGGAAATTAACCCAACAAACACTTGCAGGGACACCATTGACGTTGAACAACGACACTTGCTGCTTCAGGACATGATTAATGTTTGAGGAAATTAATTAATCAACTAAAACTTTGCCAAATGGCATAAACTAATCCCAAATTGGGTCCCGTTTGCTAATCAATTTGTATAAAACTGATCATAACAAACCGACCCTTCAAATTTCAATAGATTTCGACACGGCGAAAATGACTTGAAGAAGCAAACTGAAGAATCGACACAGCTACGTACGCATGTGTCATTGCTGGTCAGAGGCAGTTTCGGCTCCTCTTCCCTCTTTGCCGGCCCATGATGTAGGTGACTTGGGCCACCGTGCCGGCTCTACAAGCATCTTGGTACATGTGTAGACATAACAAGAACAAACGTCTTCGAATATTGCAGAAACACAGCTAAAAGTAAGCATTCACTTTTGGTTTGCTTCCATTGTTTTTCACATGCATTCATTTCTTTCGCTTTTGGTCATTTAAGTCATCATTAATCTACGAAGAGAAACAAACCCAAAAACATTACAGCTCCAAGTAGAAACTAGACTCTTGGATAAAAATTTACATAATTTTCTCACTTTTTTGGTATTAATTTCATTAAAGACATCATTAATCTAAGTAGAGGAATAAACCAAGAATTACTGATCCATGAAACCAAGCATTTGTTGAACTGACTTCCATGAAGAACCCAATTCACAAAATTTGGAAATTTTCTTTCCATTTGATATTCCTGTAACATAAAATCATTAAGTGCCATTCAAATCAGTAGTGAATTAGTTTATGATACCAAATCCTCATGGACTTGAAGCCTAGTTTGACAAATTCTCTTCTCACCAACTCCTACCTTCCCCATATTCGATGCTTTTGGTATGAAATACTGCATTCCAGTTTTCCTCCCATCGTGTAGTTTAATTCGCCATTTTACAATGTAGGAACAGTATATGATCAAAGGCATATATAGAAGATAAGTAAAGAAAAATGGCGTCTCTTTGTTGAGATAAAGACGGTAGCGTGGCAGCCTCCAGGGGTTTGGTAGGGTAATTGACTTAATTTTTTCTTTTCCCATTGTGTTTCTGTCGAGAAGGTTGAAAAACTGTGCATTGCGTTCGCCAGACTTCGTAGAACAGGCCGGCATTTGACTAATCAACGCTGGAAGTTGCCTTTTTACTTTTTGGGTATGTAACGCTGGAAGTCGCATTTCGTTTCGTGGAAACCTCACGCCGTAACCTAAATTTTCTATAGAAGTCTCGAATCGCTTTAGCCTATGAAGAACAGGCCAACTCCATCTCCAATAACGATTCAGTCGTGTTGACCAAGTCATACACATGGCATCCACCCCATGCCACAATTCCAAATGGGTGGGCGGTGTAGTTCTCTATAAATACAGAAGCAGAGGCCTGTGGTTCCCAGTGGTAGTTCTCTCCTCACAATCGAACAGGGCTTGAGTTAAAGAAACAGAGCAAAAACAGAGTACAAGAGAACCGGGGCGACCTGACCTCCAAGAACACAGGGCAATGGCTAAAACGCTAAACATGTGTTTGCTCGCACTAATAGCAGTTGCAGCTGTGCTGCAAACCTCAATGGCGACAACCTATACCGTCGGTGACACCTCGGGCTGGACCGTCCCTCCTAGCGGTGCCGGTGCTTACAGCACCTGGGCTGCCAACAAAAGCTTCACCGTTGGTGACATTCTGGGTAAAACAAGTCAAATTTAATTTTAATTCCATTATTAGAAAATATTAAATGTTTAATTTACACAGAATGAATCAAAACATTGCAGAGACCGAAGGAAAACTTTTTAATTTTGATCTGTGTTCTGCATTTTGCAGTCTTCACTTTCACAACTGGAGCGCACGACGTTGCCAGAGTGACCAAGGCGGCTTACGATGTCTGCAATCTTACTAGTCCCATTTCCATTGAAACCAACGGTCCTGCAAATCTGACCCTCAATGATGCTGGGGAGCATTACTACATCTGCACTATTGCCAGTCACTGCACCCTGGGTCAGAAGTTGGCAATCAATGTCACTGCAGCTACTTCTCCGACTGCCAGTCCTCCTGCGGCCACCCCTTCTCCTTCAACGCCATCTCCTACAGGGGCTGCTGCTCCCCCTCCAACCACTGCCACCCCACCATCGTCCACAACTACTCCTTCAACGCCCTCTCCTACAGGTTCTGCTTCCCCACCTCCACCCACAGCCACCCCACCATCGTCCACCACTACTCCTTCAACGCCCTCTCCTACAGGTTCTGCTTCCCCCCCTCCACCTCCAAGCTCCGCTACATCCCTTGGGGTTACTGGCTTGGGTGCCACATTCTTGTCGATTGTCATAGCCTTCCTATACTAGAAGTGATTGTAGGAAATTATTGCGACACCTACATGATTTAATTTTTGTTTTTTGTATTTTTATTTTTTTGGCCTCGGTATGATTTCCCTATGTGAATTTTATTATATTATAGAAATTGAATTTCAATAAAGCTGTTCTTCATGTTTTGCCGGAAGTTTTAGTTTGCATGATGGAAATTATTAATGGTATGAGCTCTAAATTTCATCATCCACTTCGCTATGATCTTTCGTCTTGTTATGGTAGCCGGTACGGCAATAGAAAATTGTAGCACTTCCCCTTCACACTCGTTGATTTGATTGGTATGAATTGAACGTCGGAGACTTGTGAGGCTGGCTTTGGTCACCCAATTGCCATAATGTAATGGTGTGGAAAATTGGGCATGATTGAAAGTTACTACTGTGCCTCGTCAACCCGGTAGGTGAAGGTTTAAAAAAGAAAGAAAGTCGATCACGTCACTCGTGACCAAAGGACGAAGTCTTTTTTTTTTAACACATTAATGTTGTGGAAAAGAAGAACACAAATGATGGAATTTCACCCAACTTCCAGTTAGTTGAGATTAACATGCCCATATAAGCGGTTGTACACCCGTTTTTTCACAAAACTATATTGTATTAGTATAGTTAAACCAAGGTATAAAAAGAGGGGTGGAAAAATCCAACCATTTACGCTTTTGGGGGAGAGGGTAGCAAGTGGTGCTGCTCTCAGCAACGTGTAAAAACATACACAATTAGGTGGCCGCCCTCTTTAAGATCAGCATAATCCTGTTTGTTTTGAATTGTGATGGAGTTTGCACCATTACAGTTGAAAATGATGGAAAGGCCGTACCTTCTTCTACAACTGTATGGACTTCAGAATCTACCAGAGCGTAGAAATTCTCAAAATAAGATAATGGTAATCAAATTAAACTAAAATCTCGCCTCACCGCATAAAATAGATCCCAAATTATTAATTTTCCCGATATAATAAAGTCAAATATTTGATGTTTTCTTTCTTCGTAATCAAGCATGGGACCAAGATCTGCTGGGACTTTGATAAACCCTCATTTCTAACTTCTCCTGCTGCATCATGTAGCTAGCTTAAGGGAGCTCCCTCTTCCTCGATCTATAAATATGATAATATTGGCTGAGTTATTAAGTTGCGTTTTCTTCGCATGCCTAAAAAGACTTGTCCTAAAGATTGGATTCAAAGAAGTAGAAAACTATAAAGTCGGATTTAGTTGATCATGTCATGAATACTTAAGTACTTATAGTTTATTCTCAACAATTAAACTGATAATTTATAGAGAGGATCTGCCTTCTCTCTAGAACACCCTAAACTCTAGCAGTTCAACTTTTTTCTCTACTCCGATCTCAGGCAGTGGGAGGAGCCGGAGCTCCTCCCATCCTCCCTCCTTCATCGGCACCTCTTTTTGTGCCAAGACCGACCGTTCTCTTCCCCTTTTCCCTTGTTTTTCCTTCAATTTTTGCTTGGAGTCTTGGAGGCTAGATCTCAGCATTTTTGCTTACCCCCAGAGGCCACGCATCAGCCCATCAGGACCCGCTCCTCCAGCCGGTCCTTCTTGAGACATCCCATAGCGGGTAGGCCGTCTCGTGTCACCGCTTATGCCTCACGCGCCTAACCTTTTTTCTCCTTGCACTGGCTTTTTTCGACGATCTTTAGAGCCACTGTCCCTTGGTCAGATCCAACACCTTTGGGCATTCCGATCTGTGCAGATCTATTCCATTTCCGATCGCACATGCCACGCACGCTTTGCCTTACCTGGTGATCTTCGACCTTGTTTTTCGGCCTCTCTTGGTTTCTGAGAGCGTGTTTTTTTTCTCTGTAGTGTTGCGTTATTTATGGCCCGTTGGTGGGCTTGTTTGTCCTTATTTCGGTTGTTGCAGCCCCGAAGGGCTTTCCCGGCCACTTGTTGGATTTTTCGGCCATTTGTTGGCCTTGCCGACCCCCTTGTGGAATTTGTTGCATTTGTGTCTAGGCTGCCGCCCTTTCCTAGTTTGTGGGTTTATTGCTGCCCTTGTGGGTCCCGCTGGTCCTTCCTTGCAGCTTAGTTTGCTTGGATCTATAGTTTCTAGTTCTTTTATTGTAACTTGTTCTATGGAATTCAATATGCAATGTTAGCTCTCGGCATTATTTAGGACAAAAAAAATTAATAATTTTTCATTTTTTTTTCTATTTTTCTACTTGTAAGAGTTTTGTTGTTGGCAATTTTCTCGTAACTTATTTTTCCTTATTGCATCAAGCATTCTACGTATTTGGAAATCAGATATTCCGAAAAAGAAAAAAAAATTGTCCGAATTTGGAGAAAGAGAGATACCACAGCATTGTAAGACTCTTATTGCCTAAATTTTCCACACGGATAACAGTTAAATGAAGTACACATTTAAATAGAAAATTATGGAACACGGTGATCCCATTTTGGTAAGCGCATTCCCGCTAACAAGGGTCATATTCTCCTGTGACTCCATTTGTCAGCATACGTGTCCTCGTTGTGGGGCTCAGACGCATCTGATTCGACCCATCTTCTTTCAAAACTTTTAGTCTCACAGCTTCAACCTTCCTTGGTCCTTCTTTTCCTAATCACAGTCTGAAATCGTGGGTTCTTTCACACCCAATATTCTGTCAGCTACACTCTTTACCAAGGTTTTTTCTTTTTTTTAAGAAATAAGGACACTGCCTTCAAATTTGATTAAAATACTTACACTTATGATAGAAGAATATCTTGAGTATATCTAAATAAAACTCAAAAATACAAAATAAAAGACTCAAAATACTAAAAAAATAAAACTATAAACCAAAAAACAAACCAACAGACTTAAATTTTGCAAACCAATAGACTTAAATTCTAATATTAGGAAAACCAAGTTTTTCAAGACTCAGAATACCTCTCATACCATAAGACAAAGTGTCGAGACTCACAAATTACATATGCTGGTGATCATCAAATTTTCTTATTGAATTTGTGTGAGAAATATAAATTTAATAATTAATTACAGATTGTTGATTTATACGGCAATAGAAAATTGTAGCACTTCCCCTTTCTCACTCGTTGATTTGATTGGTATGAATTGAACGTTGGAGACTTGTGAGGCCAGCACCGGTCCATCCAATTGCCATAATGTAATGGTGTGGAAAATTGGGCAAGATTTGAAGTTTCTACTTTGCCTCGTCAAATAGAAACCCGCACGAGGTGGATAGGGCTTTTGTTTCTTGGGGTTAAAAAAAGGAAAAAGTCCGAATTCAACGTCACTTCATGGACCAAAGAGACCGTATGTGTTTTTTTTTTTTTTTTTTTTCTTGGGGATGAACACATTGTTAATGTACTTTTTAAGGTTGGCGGAATAAGAACTCTTCATAATGAGTTGAACTCAAAGTCTTGATTCTAAAAAGTTCATTCATAGTTTTGATATCAAGAAAAATAACACGGAAAGGCATTATCAAAAACACAGGGATTTTGAAGACAGATATAGGCGCGCAAAGGAAGCCAAAGAATTAAACTAAGGGGAATGTATTCAGTGAGAATAGACTATCAACCGCCGAGACCCCAATGCCTCCAAGATATTAAAAACAGACGGTTTTTACGGTATGGCACACATTACATCCAAGCAAACCCGAGCAACCCAACAAATCAGAGGCCAAAATTAAATTTGGGAGTTCTTAAGAATAATCCTAAAAAGCGAGAGGGGAAAAAACTACATATAAGATTGACCATAAAACAAAAGCCTATTTCCAAATTCGAACACGATAGAACCCACTAATCTACCATAAAAAAAAGAATAATACATATAGATTATGGACATAAATAGAAAAGTACTACCCACAAACACAACATGAGAGAATTGAACCAAACCCAAAAGTGTGAATCAAAAATTCAATCAGTCAATGGTCAACTCAGTGCATAAAAAAGATTCCAAATGGTTTTTTCAAAAGAATCAAAAATTACATTACACAAAAAACCGGCCAAAAAAGAGGCCAAAGTTTGTCATCCCGTTCCTATGCAAAAAAATAATAAGAAGGACAAAGAATCTAGAAGAAAGATTGTGTAATTCAACAAAGAAAGCTCTAAAGAGAAATCAAAACACTCGCATGTAATTAGAGACTAGCAAACAATGGAACCCCGGTTTACAGGTAAACCTATTAAAGGATCACTCGAATGTACTTTAAGAAAGTTGAAGAATTTCACTAGTGTAGCATTCAAGAAAAAAACAAATAGGCCAGATAAGCGTAGAATAGGGACAACAGAAGAGGTTAATTTCCATTCATTATTGTAGAAAAAAAAGAACATATTCATTGCAAGGATGGTCTTTACTCAGCAATTTCCAGATGAAACACACCAAAAACAACAAACAACATTATTCAAGGATGCGTAACTACACTAATTCTGATTATAATGCCCTTTATTAACCCCTCACAAACCCCTTATGGAACAATACCACATTACATCAACACCAAAGGTTAAAAACTATAGTGGGATTAACTGCATTCTTCCAAGCTCTTGTAGTTTAATAAATTAAACAATATTCGGAATTAAAAGAACCGAATCAAGCAAAAACAAAAATCACTATTCAAGTCTCGAATTCGCACAACACCAAATACTATACCTTCACTAGCACTCAACCACCAGTCGTCCCATTAGGACTCTTGCCAGGTTATCTAAAACTCGTCTTCCGCAAACAACACAAAGATTTCAAATTTGTGTGAAAATTTTGTTATATCCTAACTATTAAAACATTAACTAATTTGTTGCTAACTTGTTGTAAGAGGAACCACAACGTGTGCAGAACAACCAAGTAAACACTATTAAAGTGGATTATACGATGAAATTAAAAAACAAAGCGCGAAAAACAAAAAAAATTTGAAACAATAAATTTCAAAAGCCCCCCCCCTTCCACATAAATGGAAGTTCAGCCAAAAGCCTATTGAGTCTTAAAACCATACCATCATTCAAGAGATCCGGTATTCCAAGACAAAACTTCACAGACTCCCTAAGACATTTCAAAAATTAAAATAAATAAACCAAATTCATAGGATAAAGCGGACCCAACTACAGGCATAGAAAGGGAATGATGATATTCACAACTCCGTCAAACTTTCGAAATATGGCATCCGAAAACAAACTACTGCTTATTTCGGGAAAAAGAATACGAAGAATCGAGAAGACAAAATTTCTCAATGAAATACAGATTGCACGGGCGCAAAACCCAAAAAGAAAACGCCTCATAAGGACTTTCTGCTGGCACTTCTAGAGATAGGAACGTATAAAAAAACTCCGAAACAGAAATAAATCCTATAACCTCGTTAGTTAAATAAAAATTAAAAGTAAAAAAGCATTCAGTAAAAAGAAAACCACACATTCAACAAAGAAAATGGGAAATCAAATGCTGTTAGAAAGAATATAGCCTCAAAAACCAAACCGTATTCACCAACCATGCGAACCACAAGTCACAAAAGAGAGCGCCAACTCCTTAAAATTTGCCATTTTCGAATGAAGCGTTTGATCCCATAAAAGGGAATTTCAATGCGGATTTCTAAAACTTTAAAAGACAGGCCAAGAAATGAGCGAACATAGCGAAAAAAATAAAATATATTCCACTCCCTCCTTCCTCGGCCTAAACAAAAAATTCCCCAAACTGACATAAAACCGTTAACAACTGGCACCCCAAACACGTACAAGGTTCCAAAAGGGACATTCCCCATACATAACTTTCAAAAACCCCCCATAGAACCCCCAATCACTATAAAACAAAAAAAACTGTTGAAAGAGCTAATAGAAAAATGATAAGGACGATTGAAAACGTTTGACAAAGCTGTTAACCGGGGGGAAACTCACAAATATGGTAAACTGTAGCTTTAGTTTAGGTGAAGGGGCGAAAAAAACTACCTGATATCTAAAAAGGTCAATTACAGTTTCCCAAGCGGTTCAATGAACACGATACCGTTTACACATAACGCAAAACGGGCTTCTAGGCTAACAAGTAGAAACAAGCCTCATTTGCACAAATGAGTCCCCCCAAACCGTTCCACAACAACACAAAACCAAATCGTGGAAAACATCCTAATTCATCAGCGTGAAATGGAAACCAACCTAGTGAGGATTCTAACTTTCGACAACTTAAAAGGACCCTACATCAATGGGGTTCTCTCTCAGCCTCACAGCAAAGGCCAAAAACAAGCAAAACGTAACCGATTAATATTAACTGTAAGGTTTTGGCAACAACAAAACACAAAACCCAGCCGCACACAAGAGCCCAAAAATAAAATAAGGTGATGAATAAATAACGTTTCTTGTTATGGAAGATGATAAAAGCGAATGGCTAATTAGACCCTCAGAAAGAGAAAATACACATATACTATCTTTATAGTACAAAAAAAATAATTGTTACGAACATTGATAAGTACATCAAGGTTTTGAAAACAAGAAACAGCACCGAAAACACAATGGAAAATGGAAACAAAGAAAGATCTATACCATCACTTCAGAAAAACCAAATTAAACCGAAGCCAAAAAAAAAAACATTGGAAAGAAAACCCCTAAATACACACACAAAAAATAGATAAACACGAAAGCGAAGAAAGAAAATGTCTAAGCAAAGGAAAAAATACTTCGAATCACCAATCAAAATGGTTACTTAAATCCAAAAATGATATAACACCACATGAATAAAGTAAAAGAAGAAGTAGAATAAATGGGACAAAATTAAATTTTACCACGGCCACATAGAATTAGTACCAACACATTCTTGAAATCAAAAGGAAAAGCGAGGGTGTTAAAAAGACCTACAGACGTTCATGAATTCAACAATACCAACAGAGAAAACAGAATAGATATCCCATCTATAGATCGTGGAAACCCTCTTTGAACGCATCTATGGATTAAACCAGGTTATAAATAATTCGTTTGTACGCTTCATTCAATCCATCATTGGCTAACTTTATTCTAACGAAAGTTTGTTTAACATGTAATGCACCCCTTTTAATGAGATTAGCCAACAATAACTATGATTAACCTGAACTTGACAAGCATGATTTGAATTCGAAAAAATGGGAACTTTGGAAATGAAGGTGCTTATCAAGAGCTGTTATTGATGAAAGCATTCAAAAAAAAAAATTAAAAAAAAAAAGAGTGAATAATCATTGTTACTGAAAGAAAAAATCCGATTCGTATGAAAAAGAGAAAGTGAAAAAACACAAACAGAAATACCAGAAGCAAAAAAGTTTGAACAAAAGAATAAAAAGCTAACTGTGGACACTAAATCAACGTCAAACAAATTGCCAGAGACCAAGTTTATAGTAACCCAAGCATAGACCCATAAGAGCAGAGCTTAAGGATCAAAAACAAATAGCTCAATTGAAAAAATCATTTCTAAGTTAGATGGTGAAAACCAAGCACAACCAGATATAGAAAACCCAATAGATTACTAGCGGGCCATTGGTCAAAATCTGACAGAAGACAAAATAAAAAAAAATGGTATTAAAGTTTCAAATGAAGTGGGACGATACAAAATCAAATTCCATTCCAAAATCCTCCGAACCTCCAAAAAAAGGACGCCCCAGGTGGTATTTATCCAGTACTAATAAAAAGGTATCGTCTACTGTAAACCGGACGCAGAACCTTATGACGGATAGAAAGAAAAGTAACCAAACCAGCTAAACTACAATAAATAACAAAAACAAAAAAACATACCCTTATAGTTTCTGTCCGAAAAAAAAAAAACACAAACAAACCAAACAAAAAAAACTATAAATACAAATTATGTCTATTCATAACTTGATACACTATCACTGACTCACTGTATTGAGAAAAAAAGCAGATCATAAATTTGGTAACATGACACCTCAACCAAAAACCAAAAAGCTGCAAATGATAAAATCATACTTGAAAAAAAAAAAAGTTGAAACAAAAACCATCTATGAAGAACGCAAGATTAAACAAATTCACAAAATAATCGGTTTAAAAAACACAACACACATATCTGACAAGTATATGAGACTGACCCATCCAAGTGTGTTTGCACCAACCAACGCTTTACCATGTACACAGAACCGATGTCAAATTCACAATACACAACTAAAAACCCTCGCAACACCATACCCAAATTATATAAATCAGCAGCACACAGCAAGACAAAAAAATACCACATTCCCTTGAACAAACCACCACAACAACAGAACGGAAAAAACAAAACCAAAAAAAAACCCAACAAACTAAGTTTTGAAGAAAACGCACAAAAACTTTAACCTACAAAAAAAACCTCTTCCGTTTATAACTAAAAAAACGCCAACCCCAAAGACACATACTTATGCATCTACACAAGAAAAAGCACAAACACAAAGGCACGCCACAATTACTACACCTTAAAAACCACTTTGCACACCCAGTGGCTGTTACCAAACCACATGTCCCGTGGAAGAGTCTAAAAAAACGCAAAGCTATGACTCACCCTCTATTTAAAAAAGGATAGGCTCAAGGGTAGGAAGCTGTCTTACAACTTCCACCACTCGGAGATGGTAAAGACAAATCCGAACACAAAACAAGAACCTCACTTGCGTTAATAAAAGGGTCAGTATAACCAATCTTACTTAATTACTTTAAAGTTAATTTAATTGAGTTTAGATATATTCGTAAAATGTGAAAAGGATTATCAATAAAAAAAAATCTAATTTTGGTTGAAGTCAACTTATAGCAAAGATATCTGTTGACTTTGGGATTTGCCATTGTACAATACAACACTTTTTCTAAAACAACAAAAAAAAGTAGTTCTGAGATATCAGTACATCACAGAACTCTAAGCAGCACACACATATTCGTTTTCCTCATAATGGTATTACTGGACCACAAATAATACGGAAAAAAATTCCGAGATCCAATCCACGTGGGTTAAATCCATCACGAAAATAAGAATGCCAACTAATTTTCGTCAAAAAAACACACCACATCAAAACTTCAATAAATGCAGATATTCAAACAATCCACTGTTGCCAAGGCACAAAATCAAAAGATTTACGGCCACCCATCTATAAACCTTCAATCGTGATCACCTCAACCTGAGACAAAAAAATATCCACAATACAACAAAGGGTAGAGGTAATAGAATAGCATTGCACTATGGACTAAAATCAACTAAACCCACACCGGTGGATTCGACCAAATCATTATGTCAGAAAACCTATGCCAACTTAAGGAAGGAAAACAACAAATTTAAGAAACACCCTCGATCGCCTCAACAACAAACATAAAGAGACCAACATACACTGACATTCTCTATACTGTCTAAATGCTTTAGATTTAAATTACATCAGTTCCACTCGCGAAACCACCATTAAAATCGGCAACGGGCCCAGACGACCAAAGTACTGAGAAAGTATTATAAAGAAAGCCTTAAGCGCAAGACACACCACACACATACAACCAAGTATTACTCCTGTATTGTATGTAAGACCTCGACTTCATCAATACGATTACAAAACCACCAAACACATATACTTAGATATGATAACTCCATATCATTAGAGAACAGAGACCAAAGTCACAAATCAAGAAAAGAACACATATATCAGATAAAAAGGTCAAAAAAACGCTCTTGCAAACCACGAAAATCTCTGGCAAAAAATCGGGCCCCCAAAGGAAAATGTAGAAGATTCAAATACACGAAAAAAAGAAATGCACGAACAATAGTGCGCCAAAAACCATGAACCGAATCACCAGGAATAAAAATAATTAGAAAGACAACCCAACAAATATAACAATAACCAAACACGTAAGGACAAATTACAACTGTCAAAACCATCAAATGAATATTGTCACACTATTGATGCTCAAGAGCGATTTAAACAAATACACCATTCACCACATAAAACACGATAGAATTCAGTAATTCCATTAGCAAACCAACCTTATGTACACAATCAATCCAAATAA
>CM025851.1:34629520-34785537 GCA_003952965.2 Morella rubra
GATGATTATATGAGTGTTTTTTTTAATAGTGATACATGTATAATATTTTGAGCTTTATATTGAATGTTTGATTATTGAAGTGCTTGAGTTCTGGAAATAAATTATGCAGTTCGAGAAGCATGGAGGATGAATATTGGAGTGTTTTTGACTTGTTATGTTTGAGTTTATTTTTGGGATAAAATGTGTGTACCCGTAGACCCGTTCAAGGGTTAAGACGTGATAAATATGCATTTATCGCGTAATACCCTTGAATTGTCCACAATATGATCAGTTTGAGATTGTGTATTCCTGGTTGGACGAGTTCAGTACTTGTATCCTGTCCAGTCTTGGAGGAAATTCGTATCATCTACCTTTTGTCTTCTGGTATACTACTAGCATTGGTGTATGACGTCATACAACTATCGTTGATGACATTTGCCCCCAACGCTAGTGCGTGTATTTGGGACTGGGGGAGATGCTGTCGAATTTTTTTCAGGTATGGATGGACACAAGTTGAACTGATGTTCAACTCCAAATGCACAATCTTGAATGGGATAGGACCTATCAGCTGGGCTTAAAGTCAAGTTACAATGATTGGGTGTTTATGAATTACTTAATTTGTATACTTTTTTAGATTGATGGCAACGGATAAAAGTTAGGTTTATGAGAAAAATCAGTTTGGTGAAAAGTATGCGAAGGGGTCCGTGGGTTTGTCGGTATGGCTGCTTGTTGTGTACTCTAGGGGTTAGATCAGATGTCCGTGTCGGAAGTGCAAAAATGTAGTGTTTCAAGTGTTGGATAAAATGGAAGATCATATATACATTAATGGGTTTGATGTGAGCTATAAGTCGTGGGTGTTTCACGAGGAGGGTATTCAACTTACTTCAAAGTTGAGTCAAGAGTCCGGTGCGAGTTACTGAAAAATCCGGTTAGACCCTAATAACACTTAGAGGGGTGAATATGTGTTTTCCCTCTAATTAACAAATCAATAACAATTTTAAAACATGTTCTAAAATTGTTTAGCCTAGATATGCATAATAATCAACTCAATCAACAAATAAGCAGCGGAAAATTAAAACAAACTTCAATCACACAAAGAGACAAGGATTTATGACGAAGTGAAAACCTTTGAAATACCATTCAAAGGAAAAACCACTCCGGGCTAGCAGCCACCTAAATCCACTAAGAAGAAAACCTTACAAACAGTGATTCAGACACGGGCAACCCCAGTTGCTTGACTCTGACAACCCTGATGTAATAATCTAAATCTCCCTGCTTAGACCCGCTCCGTGCGGCATTCCCCTCAGACCTTTGAGGATCTTCTTATGATTCTTCAAGAACAAACCTTGTTCTTCAGCACACCTTCAACACCATGAAGGTTACAGAGATAATTTGGAGAAAGAATAGAGAAAAACTCATCAATGTTTGAAGCACAAATCTTCTCAAATTTTTCTCTCAAGGAGGAGGCACAAAATATGCTCAAAGAAGCCTCAATAAAGTTTAGGACGGCCTACCCCGAAACCTAGTAGGGTTTCACGAGTTTTCAAAAGGAAAATTCAAAAATTTGGCAATTTTTGAAATTCGCGGAGGTCGCTCGAGCGTGGGTCGAGCGCTGATCAAACGCTATGTGTTGTCTGTCAAGCGCTGGTCAAACGCTCGTCAAACGTTGTGACTCTGTCTGCATTTTTTCAATGCTGTCAAACGCTGTCAAACGCAACTTGCATTTTTTCAAAGGTCGCTCGAGCGCTTGTCAAACGCAGGTCAAACGTGATGAAGACTTTGGACAGACCATCAACTCTAACTCTTGAACAAATGTGGAGACCAAATATACAACTCAATTAAGACATATTTTAACATGGAATTATGCCAATACAAAATGCACTAACACTTACCATATAGTGATGATGATCTAGAGGGAGATAACTCTGATAGAATGGAGGAAATGTTAACCGATGTTCGTGCCAGATTAGATGGTGGGGCGGCAGGGGTTGAAACGGAGAACCCTAATATTAAGGAAACCCCTACTTGGGGACTAAAGGCTTCGACACCACTTAATAATTATGGGAAGAGGCAGAACATGAATTGTATCCTGGATGTACCAAGTTTAGTAAGTTTTCATTTACGGTCCGTTGTTGCATGTGAAGTCGGAGAATAAGTTGTCGGTTAAGGCATTTGATATGGTATTACAATTGATTAAGAGGCATTGCCAGAGGGGAGATACCGGGATCGTATTACGAGGCGAAACAATTGCGAAAGGATCTTGGGTTTAGTTATGATAAAATCCATGCATGTCAGAATGATTGTGTGTTATTTTGGAAGGAAAACAGTGAGTTAGACAGATGTCCGATATGTGGGGTGTCCCGGTGGAAATTCGAAAATGACTTGCGCAATCGAATTCCCAGGAAAGTGTTGCGTCATTTCCCTTTAATCCCTAGACTTAAACGTTTGTTTACCACAAAAGATGTAGCTCATTGACATGAGATGACATAAGGAAAAACGGGTCGATGATGGGGAGAGTTTGAGGCATCCTGCAGATTCATTGGTTTGGAAGAATTTTGATAAGGACCACGTTGGTTTGCTCAAGATGCCCGCAACGTCCGCCTTGGTCTTGTTTCTGACGGGTTTAATTCGTTCGGAAACATGAGCAATGCATACAGTATTTGGCCAGTCGTTGTGTTTCCATATAATTTACCCCCATGGAGGTGTATGAAGGTCCCATTTTCACTAATGACTCTTCTGATTCGGTCGAAAGTCACCGAAAAATGATATTGATGTATATCTTCGACCCTTAGTGGACGAGTTGAAACAACTATGGGAAGATGGAGTTGAGACACATGACGCTTCAGATGGGACGACATTTAAGATGCATGCAGCTTTGATGTGGACCATAAATGATTTTCCAGCATATGCCAATTTATCTGGATGGAGTACCAAAGGGAAGTTGGCATGTCCAACGTGTAATTTAGACACTGACTATAAGTGGTTGAAGCACGGGAGAAGAATGTGTTATATGGGTCATAGGATATACTTGACACCAGGGCATGCATGGAGATATGATGTGGATACGTTCGATGGGAAAGAAGAACATAGACTTTCGCCTGAGGAGTTAACTGGTGAGGACATATTGGAACAATTGACGCATGTCGGGGAGACTATCTTTGGTAAAGCGTCAGGGAAGAATAGGGAAAGAAGAAACAATCGTCGGAACGTTTGAATTGGACGAAGAAGAGCATATTTTTCCAACTGTCGTATTGGAGTACATTAGGTTACGACATAACTTGGACGTGATGCACATCGAGAAGAACATATGTGACAACGTGATTGGGACGGTGATGAATATCGAGTTCAAGACCAGAGATTCAGCGGGTGCACGTAGAGATTTAGCTGAAATGGGGGTCAAAAAAGACTTGCACTTGGTGCATGATGGTCGGGTTGAATTGATGCCTCAAGCGTGTATACTTTAATTCGGGAAGAGCGAAGGAGGGCCTGTGAGTGGTTAAAAGATGTGAGGTTCCCGATGGTTATGCAACTGAGATTTCACGTTGTGTGAATCTAGATGAGTTGAAGGTTTCTGGAATGAAAAGTCATGATTGTCATGTGTTCTTGCAGAAGGTTCTTCCAGTGATGATCCGAGGGTTGTTGAAGGAAGACGTGGTGGCGCAGTGACGAATTATGTTTGTTTTTTCGAGAGTTGTGTTCTCGTACGTTGAAGATTTCTGTATTGCAGAGGATGTCAGAAGATATCGGGATAATTTTATGCAAGTTGGAAATGATTTTTCCACCCGCTTTTTTTACAATGATGATGCATTTGGCGGTCCACTTACCGCGCGAAGCAATGCTTGCTGGACCGTACAATACAGATGGATGTATCCAGTTGAACGGTTGATGGGTGTCTCGAAACGGTATGTGAAAAATAAGTCTCGTCCCGAAGGGTCGATTGCAGAAGCGTATATTGAGAATGAGTGTTCGACATTTTGTTCCCAATACCTCCGAGGGGTCGAAACAGTGTTTAATCGCAGAGATCGAAACTACGATTCTGACGATGGAGATACAGGAAGGTCATTGGATGTGTTCACTCAGAGAATTAGATTGCTAGGGCTGGAAAAGGACATGACATAGACCGAACAGAGTTCAAGAAAGCTCGGTGGTATGTGCTGAACAATTGCAAAGGCATCAACAACTACTTAGAGTAAGTAAAATAAAATTTCATAGGTTTTCTATAATATACAGTCGTTGATTAACCTTATCATTACAGTGAACACATGGACGAACTTCGCGCGCAAGGAGTTGGTAACATTTCTCGTATGCATGAGGAACAATTTCCGGATTGGTTCTTAGGGCGAGTAAGTGTTATTGACAAATAATTCAAATTAAATTGTGTCTTTGTTTTTAATGACCTTCTAATATATTGTTGTAGGTTCAAAAATTACGTTCTCAAAATCCATGTACATCGATCGATGAATTGTATTCATTGGCACGTGGGCCTGATACACGAGTGATGCGTTATTCTGCATGTGTTGTGAACGGATGTAGATATCATACAGTACAACGGGAAGAACGACGGAGAACTCAGAACAGTGGTATTGTAGTACCGGGATCACATGAGGGAAATCCAATAGAATTTTACGGAGACTTGTAGACATTTATGCCATGCAATACTTGCGGGAAATACTGTATATTTGTTTAAGTGTGATTGGTGGGACGTCGGAGATCACCGTGGAATTCGTATCGACGAGAACTTTAAGAGCATAAACACTTCCCGACTGTGGTACTTAGAAGATCCATTTGTTTTGGCTAATCAAGCAAGTCAAGTGTTTTATCTAGTTGATAATCTGCATGGACCTACATGGCGAGTCGTGCAGAAGTTGTCGTGTAGAAATGCATATGACATTCCGGATGGTGAAGTTGATGTAAACATTGAATCGGGAGCAGCCATCACGAATGAAGCGTATCAAGAGGACGATGCCATTGACTTGTTTATAGACTTCCGACAGTTTAACCTTAATCCACTACGGAGGGATGACGTTACGCCAAACGTTATCCAAGCTTCTGAGGCAATTGATCGGCGGAAAAAAAGACGTATAGATAGTAATGATGTTTCAGAGGGGATGAAGCAGAAATTGAAGAGAATACCGAAGAAAGTGGGGACGAAGATTCGTTCGAAAGTGATAGCGACTCTACTGAGGATGAGGCATCGGGCGATAACGTGCAAGAATCAGATTCTGATTAATAATTTCTTTCATGTATATTTTCTTTCTAATGTTGATGTTTGCTGAACTATTTTTACTGTTACTGTCTCGTTTACCATATCTTTATCGTTTATTTTGTTATGTCACAGCTTCTACGGTGAAATGAAGCGTGGACGAGAATTTCCTTCAGTTACTTCTGGACAGTTGCATAGTTACTCCATAGTATGAGTCCGATCCCGAGTCCTACCCGAGCGCTCCTTCTCCGAGAGTGAATGAAGCATGAGTCAAGGCACGCCAGCTTGTCCTAGTAGTTGTGCATGTAAGAAATTATTCTAAGTTATATTTCAATTTCCTTAAGTTAACCGACCGACTAACTTTGTTAATTTTATTTTATGTAGCGACATCAGCTTCTAAACGTGGGCGAGGTAGGACACGTGGAGTCAGTTTGGAGAAGAGTCTTGGGTCCGGGTCCGGAAACTATCGGTGCATATCCCGGAGGGAGAGTGTGGAGGAGTGTCTTCCACTGCTGCCACTCTATCGACAAAGATTGGAATGTTGGTCCGAGGGCTGATTCCGATCTCAGTTAACAAGTGGGTGATGTTCCTACAGAAGTGAAGGAGTACATTATGGATCGGGTGTTGGTATGATTAAATTCGTAAACATAGAATTTTTGGTGGACGCATTTCGTTTATCATTGTAATATTGTATGTTTTGGTACTTATGCAGGACCACTTCGACCTTGACTACACCCGTCATGAGGACGTGAGGACGGTGGTCGAGACTATGATGACGGCACGTCGAACGCACCGCAACCGAATGCATGCGTATTTTAAGAAGTTCCCGAGTAAAGAGGCGGCGTTGCTGAAGCCGCACCCTGATACCACACAGAAGAACAGTGGAAGGAGTTATGCGATCTGTTCACCAGCGAAGCATTTATGGTACGTGATTACAAAAACCGTTGCTTAAATATTACATTCTTTTAATATTTAATTACTTAAAATATCGCAGAAACGAAGCGAGCAAAATAAGAAGAATAGATCAAAGTTGACTGTGAACCACGCTGCTGGTTCGCGCTCGTTCCAGCGCACACGAGCTTGCATGGTAAGTTAACAACTAAATCTTAGACTTTATTGATATTGTTTGTCAATAACTTTATGCTATTGTCATGTAGAAAAATCAAGAAAGCGGCAATATCAATCCTGCAGAGCTGTATAAAAAGAATTATACAAACAAAGATGGGATTTGGACCTCGGAAGGAGCGAGAGAAATTTATGTAAGTCGCTTTCATTTTAATCTACTTTATGTAATTTATGTATAGTTTATCTACATTAATGTTTCTGGTAATTATTGTCATTTTTTCAGGAACGGATGGATGCCTTCAGCGTCAGTGTGATTTAGAAGGGAAGACTTACACCGAAATTGAAGTATATTTTGAGATATTGGGCAAGAAGTCGGGATATGTTCGGGATTAGGACGGGCGGTTAAGCCTCCGCCTTCATCAACTTTGACTACACAGTCTTCTGATCTACAGCACCAGCTAGCAAAGGCAAGGGATGAGATAGAGGCGATGAGAGCTGCTAGAGAAAAAGACTTGCAAGAATTTGCGAAGAAGCAAGCTGAGATGGAGGCCACGCTGAGGGACCACCGTGAGGAGCAGCGGGTGGAGCAGGAGCGCATCCGGTTGGAGCAGGAGGAGCGCATGAAAAGGGAGCAAGAGCGCATGCAGTGGAGCACGAGGAGCGCATGCAACAGGAACAAGAGCGCATGCGAAAGGAGCAAGAGCGCTTACGGGCAGAAATATCGAAGGAACTGGAGAAGAAAATGTCCTCTGTAATGGAGAAGAAAATGAGCGACATGTCAAAGCGACTATTCAGCCAGTTTGGGGGTTCAAAAAGGTAGATGCATGTATATTGTAATAACTTTTTAATTATGTATTATTACGATATTATTTTCGATTTAATTATGGATCACTATATGTTATTATTGATGTTTATTAATGTGAGTATTGTATTATTATTATAAAATGTACGTGTTATATAATATTTTCCATTATTATTGTTAAAAAAAAAAAAAAAAAAATAAAAATCATTCTCTCACCGCTATCGATCGGCATATTCAGCGATCGATCGGTTGTTGTTCAACCGATCGATCGTCCAATACACCGATGATCGGTTCATAAATCAATGTTACATCACTGAATTAAACGACCGATCGTCCATGGCATAACGATCGATCGTTATACTTTAAGTGATCGATCGCTTATATAAAGCGTCCGATCGTCGTTGCTAAAGCGATCGATCGTCTATTTCTTACCGTGCGATCGTTTAAATGTGTCGATCAATCATCAGTATGTAACGATCGATCGTCAATATGTACCGTTCGATCATCTCAAATGTATACCGATCGATCGCCTTTCCAATCGATCCATCACTTCGTTTTCACCGACCGATCGTAACAATTACCGATCGATCAGTATATTTAGTGACGAAAAATTTCCGTCACTAAAAAATTTTCGTGACGAAATTCGGGTTTCGTCACGAAATACATTTCGTGACGCTCATTCGCTGACGGAGCTCGTGACGAAAATATTTCATCACTAATACTTTTAGTGACGAAATATTGACTTTTAGTGACAAAATTTTTGTCACTAAAAGTCAATTTTTTTGTAGTGTTCCCAATAGCTTTCATGATCATAACATGTTGTTAGCATCATAGTAGTTGCAGAAGAGATTAGTAACTTCGTGGGGCAAAAAGGTTATCTAAAGCTATCACAAGCTTCAGTTTTTATGACAAATCAACTTCGGCTTTGAATACACTTGCGCTAATACTGTGAACACCAGAATTCCCACCAAAATGAAGCACAACATGATCAGATACTACAAGTGACAGGTCAAGGTCCACCCATAGGAGAACGACAAACAATATTATGTAGATGCCCGAAAAATTCCTTTAAAAAATATAGGATACGATCAACAAGAGGATGGAGTTTTTCTTGAGTGCGCCAAAGAACCCAATTATAGATCTACATTTCGAAAGAAAAAGAAAACATATATTTAATCTCAGGGAATAATGTTGGACGGAAAGACTAGAAGTAAAAGAAGGAATCAAAGTCCACTTACAAATAAAGAAAACTGATGCCTAGAAAAAATAAATAAAGAAAACTTACACCACAAAGATAAAAGATCCGAGACCCAAAATAGGGAGAGTGAGGGATCTTCGCCAGCCATCATGATGAGTGCTCATCCATATGCCAAAAATCATGACAGTTATAGCTAAAAGCTGCACATAGAGGATAAGAAGCAACAGAGTATTAGTATTGTGCTGATAAGATAAAAGAGAAAAGTGGAAAGCTGAAGCAGATATATATGTACACATGCAGGCCTCTTTGACGAGATGCTAAGTGCAGGGGTGTTGCTCCCCTCCCATCTCTAATATTCACAAAACGCGCAAATCCCCTGTAATTAGATCCCCATTAATACAGTTATCGAAGATTCATAAGCCAAATCAATATAGAGAGCGCACAAAATCAATTTGAAGGAAGAAACTAACCAAGAAACAGCAACTGTACTAGATTGAGCAGCCGAAAGAATTGCTTGAAGGCAATCGGCATGGCCGTAGTAAGCAGCATAGTGCAAGCAGGTTCTTCGGTGAACATAATCAAACATCAATATCTGAGAGTAAGATCACCATTATTAGCTTTCTTATTCAATTCGATAAATATGAGGACAAGATGAATAATACTAAGATTGAGAATTTTACAAACATTTGCTTCAGCTTCCAGGAGTTTCTTCACGCAGGAGATCTTGCCGTGCCTTGCAGCCAACATAAGCGGAGTCTGAACCATTTCCATCAATAAATCAAAACCACAATGAAAGGAGGCGCAAAAGAACAGAACCCAACCACAAGATCACACATTTCCAAGCAAAAAGAGACAACACATTCATACCGAAATATATGGGAAAAAAATTGATCCAAAAGTATAGATACGATCCAAAAACCCAGAAACATAGTTAATAAAAGAACCCAAGAACTGCATAGAACAAAGATGAATCTCGCCCCAGAAAGCAAGAACCCAGAAAGACCCACATATCAGAACCCCAGAACGCCAAAGAAAAAGAGCAGAATAATATAATGGAAGAGCACCCGCCTGGATCTGGCCATTGTTAGCGGCTATGTGAAGAGCAGAGTGTCGATCGTAGAGAGTGGCTTCGTGCAAGAGAGCTGGGTCTCTCTCCAGCATAGCCCCTACGGTCTTCAAGTCCCCAAACGTTTCCTTTGCGGATGACTTCGACTCCATGCTCCAAAAATAACAAATGCCCGTCCGCAAAGTGAGAAAGGAAACTGAGAGAGGAGAAGAATCGGAAAAAAATTGGAGAATCTCACAATATCTATTTGTTTGAAATTAAGTAATATGTCCTAATTAAATAGTATTATATTACTAATTATTCAAAATATATATGCTCATTATAAGTAGATAATAGATGTTTTCTAAACTACTTAGATTTAGTCAATAAATATGCAATTACCATAACAACCATAGGTATCATTTACAATATATCATATAACAACTTCAATTTTCATAACACTCCTTCTAATTCCATATTTTATTAAGTAGGTCCCTTAAAATAAAATTTTCAAATACATGAAAAATAAAATTGTATATTAAAAGAAATAAAATAATTATTAACATTAAATAACTTATAATTAATAAATATATTTTTTCTTTTGCACTTATAACTATAGCAGCATTTGGCACAAACGTTGTTATAGATAAAATATGAAATTTAGCGGCGTTTGTTTAGGGGTCTATAGCGGCAGTCGCCGCTAAAGGTGGTCTTTAAACAAACGTTACTAAAAACACCCTTTAGTGACATTTTTACCGACCGCCACTACAGACCTATTTTTTTTGTAGTGATAGAGTGGATGGGTTAATGTGAAGGCATTACATAGAAAATAAATTATGCAATGGTGATCATTAAGTGCAATTGGATTTGATGACCAATTTTTCTTTTTCCAAGTGATTTTATAAGCAATTTCAAAAGAGTTTTAATAGAAGCTTGATCTTTTTTTGTTTGTGTTAGTATATCTTAAATCGTATCAATGCTTTCTTTTGTTAAGGCAAAATTTAGTGCACCTATTGTATATTGTCAAATTTGTCATGTTCTTGTGAAAAATGCCTTTGCAGAATAATTTCTACCTTTCTTTTAATTAGCTGTGTTAGTTGAAGCTAAAATCTCGCTGTTAGATGATGAACCTTCGAATGATGACGAGTCATTTGGTATGTCAATAACCAAAATAGTGATTGTGTTTGTATTTTTATTTTTATCTTTGTTCATGTCATTACTGTTTGTTAATTTTTCAATATTGCAATTGCAGACAATGTTGATGGTGAGGGTGATGGTGATGGTGTTGGTAGTAGTGCAAATGGTGCAGATAGTGTAAGCAGATGGTGCTGAAGCTGCTAAGGATTAAAGTTATAGTTATTTATTGTTAAATGTCATTACTTGTTAGTTTTTAGACTACTGAGAAACTTTTATAACTTATTTACATTTGTTGTAAAACTTGTAAGACGTTATTTAGTCAATGATGAAATATATTTTGTTTTATTACACTTTTGTCTTTTTGCATCAATCAATTAAAATCTGTAATAAAATTTGTATTACAGGATATACAAAAAACGCAAGTTTTTACGCGTGTATCTATTGCAGCATTTTTAAAATTGATATAGTGGCAATACTAACTGGAAGAAGAAGAAGAGAAAAAAAAAAAAAAAAAATGTTGGCACAGACCTTTAGCGGCGGTCACAAAAATACCGGTAAAGGTATGAAGCAGCGTTTCTTGAAAAAGTTGGAATTGCATTCAGGTCTACTCCAGCGATCGCCAAAACTGCCACTATATACCTATTGCGACGGTTCGATAGCGACAGTCACGATCGTCGCTAAAAAACTGTTGCTAAAGCTATAGCAACGGTTTTTTGACCTTTAACAATGATTTCTGACCGCTATTAAAGATTATTTTTTTTTGTAGCGTGATAACGTTCTAATTCACACTCGAAGAACTATATATAAACTCAGTGCTATGCAGTGTCAAATTTTGTCTTTTACTTTACATTCTGTTTTACAGTCTCTTAATTTTTCACATTTGTAACACTTTGCTTTACCTTTATCCTTTTTCTTCAATTAGTTTGTATTTATTTGTATTCTTTTATAAATTTTATTAGAAAAAACAATTTTCCTTTTCTTTCTGTGATATTTTTTAGATTGTTTGAAGTTTGACTTTTCTGCTCTCAAACTTCCGTCTATATATGCATGTGTGTGTGAGAGAGTCAACAATTGTGAAAATACTGTTATCTTATGTTAATCTTAATTAATTTTATGTTGATCCACTAATTAAAAATAATATCGAGTTTTTTTAAAAAAATGTTGTATATGCATATAATAACTTGTCGTGAAGCCAACGATATATTTGTGCAAACGGTACTGTTATTTTATATGAGTCTGAACTATATATATGTTGATCTATTAAACAAAAATTATATAATGTCAGGTTCTTTTCTTTTACTATTAATGTCTGTGTTATGTGTCTCTGATGGAGTTTTATATATGTGTCTGTGTTATGTGTCTGATGGAGTTTTATATATGTGTGTGTGTGTGTGCGTGTGTGTGTGTGTGTTAAATGTTTCTATGAGGCAATGCACAAAAACACATTAACAATTCTCTATACAAGAATTTATATATATATATATTTATTTATTATTTTGAATATATATATATCCATTCAGTTGTGACACTTTCTATATACAGCAGCCCTCGTCTACTTCAAATGTCATGTTCAGTAGCTCAGGCAATGCACAGCCTACTCTTAATCATCCGATGCTGCGACCTGTATCTGGTACGAACTCTGGTTTAGGTTGAAAAAGAGAACTTGATATGAGTTCTTTTAGGATTCAATTCCTTTCGGTGATTCATTTCTCCATTTCAAACGAAGAGGGAAAATGATTATAGACGTTAGCCATAAATTTTTATTTGCCTCGCATTTTTCTTTCCTGATCTACATAGAAGTACAGGGCAGCAGGGCTTGTAATTTTACCAAGTTGAAAAATAGAAGTAGATTTTTTAAAGCGAATTCTATGATGAAACTAGCATTCATTTTATATTCCACTTCTTTTTGCTCGTTCTTCACACCTTCCCATGCTTCCTTGTTCTGCTCCTCCGGCAATATAAAGATTGGATTCTCATAGGCTTCAAATTCTTGTGGAATTTCTTCCTTGTGCAATCTTATGAATCGTCTAGTCCTCTAGCTGTACAATCAACCTTAACTAGCTTGAAGATCTGAGATTAATTGAGACACTGAGCTATTACATGTCAAATTTACTTCCAAACACAGTCAAATATCAGTTTCCTATTGTGATCGAAGTGAAGAAAAATAATTGGGGATCGTTAGAAACAGAAACACCTGAGAGTAATTCGGGTAAATAGTATAGAAAGGTGTAAAAGAACGTATATAAATGTGTGTTGCCACTTTAATGACCCTTTCGTTCGAGTTGTCCTTTCTAAGAATTCCAAGCTTATCAACTAAAATATCCATTTTGGCTCTTTGGTAATCGTAAAAGCCTCCAATATCGTGAAAATATGTTCATGCTAAGGTAGCTTGGATTGTTTGGAATATAAATTATAAGCTCCTATAGAGCGGATGGGTTAATGTGAAGGCATTATATAGAAAGCAAATTATGCAATTGTGATCATTAAGTGCAATTGGATTTGATGACCAATTTTTTTTTTTTAAGCGATTTTATAAGCAATTTCAAAAGAGTTTTAATACAAGCTTGATCTTTTTTTGTTTGTGTGGGTATATCTTAAATCGTATTAATGCTTTCTTTTGTTAAGGCAAAAGATCTCCCAAGCATGAGATGATGAGAAATCTCTCTCTCTCATATTTTTATATGAAGAAACTCTTCCATAGATTTTCTTTTCTCCTTTGCAAAATATTCTCCTTTTCAGTACTTTCTCCTTCTCTCTCCTTGAAGAGCTTCTCCAAGGGATAACTTTCACTCTTTCACTTAAGCATGAAATCGAGACTACACTGTGAGAGCGAATAGCTACTCGAAAAGTTGCTAATCATATATATATATAAAGTTATTTAGCATTAATTGGTATTACACATAAACTTACAACTGAACACAACCATGCGAGATCAGTTGCATAGTATGACAGCTTTAATAGATGAGCTCGAAGTAAACTCCAAGTACTAACCGTACAATTTGTTAGCTACTAGCAGTATACCAAGCAACCCATATATAGCTCCTTCTGAAAAGATAGGCTGGAGGTCTCTTGGTGAACAATTCGATGTTGAAACCTTTATTCTGGTAAAGGGATATCAGCCAAATCCTCTCTGTAAGGAATTCGGTCCAAATTGGCAGATCCATCAGGACAACTTAGCCCATTTTCCATATTGTTTTGGGCTACTGGGTCATTTTTTATGGGCTGAACGAATGTTACCACTTTGTCTTTTCGAAAGGTTAGGTAGATGACTGCGAGGATGTAGACCGCCATTATGGGGAACACTAGGATACCCACGAACACATTTGCAACCTTGGGTAAGTTGTTGTTAATCAGCCAACCTACGAAACTCGTGCTTAGGTAGTAAATGTTGATGCCGACGATTCCTAGGCTCAGGATCCATGATATCACAATAATCTGCAGTCATAATTGTTTAGATGCTTAGTAGTGGAGCCGAACAAGACAGAGAAGACAACCCACAACTACTGAACACATGTTGATTGAAAGAGAAAGAAAAGTTAGCCCAACATCACAAATCAGTGAGCGCAACCCAACCCATGGTCAATTAAACTGCTTAGAAAAGAGAAAATATAAGGAAAACAGTAAAGAAAACAACTCACATAGATTGAATTCTTGTGAGGTCCCATCTTGGTGGTACTGCTACTGAATTTAAGAAGAGGGATTAGAGCAAATGGAAGCTCAAACAAGAGTATCATCTGCATGCAAGACAGGTTACGTTACTATAGAATATTGTACAAGAATCCTTCAGTTTGGCCATTTGAAAGTAGAAATATATAGTT
Source organism: Morella rubra (assembly GCA_003952965.2). Lineage (NCBI taxonomy): Eukaryota > Viridiplantae > Streptophyta > Magnoliopsida > Fagales > Myricaceae > Morella > Morella rubra. Next base: position 34,643,768 of record CM025851.1, read on the forward strand.
TGTGAGTTACAAACCGATGCGATGATGATGAGTCGGCCTGCTCCTGAAGATCCACTGATAATTGAAACTATAAGACTAGGTATAATGGCAATGCACCTAGTCATCAGGTTCCTAATCCATTTCTTCATCTTAAGGTCCAAGAAACCCTAAAAAAATCACACCATCCTTAAATCAGTTCAGCTATAAGTCAGGCATACTTCAAATATACTAGAGTACTACTATAGCTGATATTTGGCAAATATCAGCATAATATAATATGTGATATATATTATTTAAGACCTGCATGATAAATTGTCCTGCATAAGTGCCTGAGATGGCAGAGCTTTGCCCTGAGGCTAGTAATGCAATGGCATAAATGATGGAGCTTGACCGACCCAGCACATTCTATACATACATAAAATGATAAAGAAAGTTACCTGTTAGAGTGCTATTTATAATATATGATTCAATTGAATATAATTAAACAACTCGCTAACGATTTTGAACCTTGAGAAGGAATGAGGCTGAGTTAAGGTTAAGATTATTGCATCTATCTGCATTCTCAGCTGAGAGGCTATCGGCTGTGCAAACAGGCAGATACAGAAATGATTGCAACATTGATTAGAAATGCGATGAACAATGCGACTCCGTTATCTATCAGGAAGTATCGACATGCATCCTGTAATATTACACGATGAGGCAAATTAATATATATAGGTCAATTTAATTTTGTTTCAAAATGAAGGTAGCTAAAATCAACCAGCAAATTAAGGGAATTTAATTATTTGAGAAAACTTTCATACTTTATGTCGTACATATATATGAGGGGTCCAAATTCATCTCAACAGGAGAGATCCAGTAGGAGTTAGAGAAATTAAACGCAAGGTTTGAACTTATAAACAATCATATTTAAACTAATATCTTAAATTAACACAAAACTTGTGTAAATTAAGAACCTAATTAAGCATGAGTATTAAAATCCTCCAATTACTTAATTATCCTCTAAATATCTTCTCCAGTACTTAATATTAATGAAGGGAGCATTTATAAATCTTTCACTTTTTTAAGGGGAATATATATATATATATGCACGAAAGCTGACTTACATTGATGCCACGGACAGAAGTGGGTATTTTTCTGGATAGCACAAGAGCCGAGTGGAGGAAAAGATTGTGCCTAATGATCATAAAGAAATGGACCAAATTAATAAAATTCAGTATATACGCAAAAATAATATATATATAGAGTTATATGCTGTACTGGATTAATGAACAAGGATATATATAGATACACAAATTAATTACACATTATTTATGCAACAAATGAGTACTATATTATATATATTTATAGTTCAGGCGCTGTATCTGATAAATACAACATATATAAGAGGATATCGTACGGCACGACAATCTGACCCAAGAGGGCGATGGCATCGCCGACGGCTCCTTGGCCTGTGAGCTTGGGTATGAACATTCCCTTTAGCACCTCATCAGCTGGAGGCTTTACGTAACTCATTTCCCCAAAGAAACAAGCAGCCATCACGAAGATCAGCACTGCTATCAGCATTTCCAGCTTCCTAATCTGGTCACTCGCAAGATTTTAGAAAGAAAATAATTAACTAGAGCAGAAATTAATAAATTATGAAGAAAGAAGAGAAAATTTAGCTCTTTGATCATCTCCAAGGAGTAATTTGAAGTTCAGTTGTTTGACAGTATTTTATAAAATATACACCTTCTCATTTAATTCAAATCTAATTATGTTTTGATCACTAATTTGATCGATCCTCTTATAAATCACGATAAAAAAAACAAATTAATATCTAACAACAAATTCTCTAATAATTAAAAAAAAAGTATTTATTTTTCATCTAACTGAAGCTTAATGATTGAACTTGGTTTGACTTTGTGAAAAGGACTCTTGCTTATTTTATAGTAAGTGCATGTAGCATTCAAGAGAAAGAGTGTAGCATAGAGGCAAAGATACCTTATTCGCATATATACGTTAGGAAGAAAGAGAAAAGGACATGCATAAAGGAGTTGAAAAGAGTCTATAGAAGTGGAAAAAGGGTATGAATTAGGAGGCCTCGTGCGAAGAAAGGAGAAGAAAAATCAAAAGCAGATTCACTGATTTTTCAACCGTACTAAGCATAGGTCATAAGAAAGAAGATTATGGATTTCATAAATGGAGGTAGTTTCAGTAAAGTTTACATTTCGAATACTGCTAACTATAGATCAATCATGATTATTATTTCTTAGGGTTTATAAAGTTTAAGAAAGTCAACTTTATACGTACGGACCCGAAAGAAGTGAAGCATTTGGTTAAGTAAATGTATAAAGGAAAAACAGGAAGAAAAGAATTAACGAGAAGGCCCAGCCTATAGCTCACTAGTGGAGTAGTTTAAAAGACCAACTCATGATGCAGCCAATATGAATATCTGCATTAAAATATCTGAAAATAAGAAGCCAAATCCACCAATCCTTCCCAGACCACCCCAACTGTTCCCATCATATACTTGTTAATATCTAGAAATAACGTACGTAGCTAGCTGATCAGCAAACACATGAAATTCCTAATTTCTCGAGTAGTTAATGGACCAACAAAATATTCTGCACAAAACTAATTCCTTGATCACTGATAAATTATATACCCCGTATCTCTGCAGGCCAAGAAGCAGGAGAGTGCTTAAGCCCGTGATAAGAACTCCAGCCCATACTGGGATGTGGAACAGTATATTCAGAGCAAAGGCCGTCCCGATCACTGCCAGAAATAAAAAAAAAATCTGTAAAGGTCAAAGAGCAAAGTGCTTTTTTAGTTGTTCATGTATATTCTGCTTTCATTTTCAGAATGCAGAAGTCGGGGATGTTTTTCAAAAGAAATCACAGAAATCAGAATGATCAAAGCTGGAGCACACGCGGCAAAGGATGCAATTTTCTTTTCTTTTGTTATCTTTTTTGTCCTGTTTCGGTTTCTTTTTACGTCTTGAAGAAGAACAAGATGGAGAAACAAAATATCGACCAATAAAATAAGGTAAAATGAATGACCTTCGGGTATATCTGCAGATATGACAGCAACCTCTGCTAGCAGGTACAGGCAATACTTTATGTATTTTGGGTACTCGGCCTTACATAGTTCTGAAAGGTGTTTGCCTGGGGATAGATAATCAATCATAATCTAAATCAGCTATTAACTGTAGAAATTCGTGAGAGAGAGAATATTCACTTTCATATTCTTTTTGGAAAAGCATTTGACTGCTTTGCAGTTTACCTGCGCTTACACCAAGATTTGCAGCCAGCGATTGGATTATAAGTGCAAAGATAAATCCAATGAGCATCACCCAGAGTAGCTGAAAAATTCCAAATATATAGCATACGACCATGATGATAACACTTTGTAAACGAAATTTTACACATTAGTTATAAGCAAAAGAACTTAAAGATTTTATGCTGTCAAATAATTATTATTAGCGGCTTTCTTGCATGTTTTCCTTTCTTTTTGTTGGCATAAAATCTTGTTTTCCGAGGAACTTGGCCCTTTTTGATATTTAATTTACCTCATATCCGTGATTTGCTCCTGCTTGCAGATCAGTTTCCGCTGAAATATATATGAGACCATAAAAAAAAATGATATTAATTTGAGGAATACAGAGAAAGAGAGAGGGAGGGAGACAGAGAGAAAGACTCACTACTGCCTGGGTCAATATAAGCTAAAGAGACTAGGAATCCAGGGCCTACATATGAGAGAAACTTTCTCCATCCAGGTTTCTGCAACCTCAAAAGAATCAGCAAAGTACATATAGATCATACTCAAATGTTGACCCCAATGAAATTAAGACAGGAAAGCTAGACAGAATGAAGACTTCATTTAAGCTCGGCAGGCCGCGCGTATTAAATATTAATGCCGGAATCGTGAGCTTTCTGATGAAGAAATAAAGAGGGACATATGAGAGGGACCTGATGATTAGGATCTTTATCATGATCGAACTGTTTGACGTCGTTGCTAATGATATCGGTGGAGGGTGTGATCTCTATCTCCACGTTAGTGGCTGCTATGCGGTTGCTACCCCCACCCCATAGTGATGGAACTATTTCACAGCTTTCTTCCTGCTGTTGTTGCTGCGGGCTTCCCATTTTGTCCCTCTCTGTCTTTTTCTCTCTCTAGCTCTCTCTCTCTCTCTCTCTGTGGCAACTTCAATTGACTCCGGTAATGGAACTGTCAAAGGGAACTCTTGTATTTATAATGGATTGCACGAACAGGCGCCACGTACGCTTCACGCAGTGGTTTCTGAGACCGGGGGTTCATGGCCCCTTAACTTCTTTAAAATTGATTTCGTACCCTCCTAAATCCATTAAATATTTTTAGAGAATTATTACATGTTTGGTTAAGGGTCCTCAAAACGCTTTTTTTTTTTTTTAAAAAAAAAAGAATTTTAAAAACGTTTTTCAATCCAAACATGATTTTTTTTCACATAAAAAAAAATGTTTCAATCTTCAATAAAATTTTCTATCTAATTATTGACCTCAATTTCTGTGAAAAACAAAAAAAAAATATTTTATGAAAACCTATAAAAACTCTTCTAACAAAAGTCTTTATTTTCAAACATAGTTTTTTACTTTCATATTCTCCAAGAGAATAATTAAAAAAAATTCTCTTTCGAAACTTCATTTCTATGGACCCTACGGTTTTCACAAACACCTAAAAAAATATGTCTTAATTTTATTTTTTTTAACCATTATAAAAAAAATATTTTCAAAACCAAACCAAACATAGCATATTGATCATAGCCATGACAAAAATGATGCCGTAATTTTGAACTTCATTTTGTTAAAGGAAATACCATATAAATATTAGACAGAATACACAGAGAGAGAGAGAGAGAGTGACGTTCAAGGTGGTTTAGTCTTAGATGATCTACATCCACACATGAAGAATTATTAGAGTGACTTGTGAATAAACTTGTTATTATACGTACGAATAAGGAGACATTAATTAATATTCTATAGACGTGCTATCTCAAAACTCAAAAAGAAACAAGTTGGATTGATGAAGCAATGCACTGGAAAACGGAATAATTAATATTTTTTTTTTTGCTGAAATAGAAACCATGCATTCAATCGTGAGTCGAATTGTCACTTGAAGACATGATGCATTTGGAACCTTATATCAAATGACAGTTTCATGCATTCTATTCTGCAACATAAACTAACTTCTGATCTATCGCTGCATGAAGATGCATGCTGAGGTGTTACAGCACAGTCAGACTTGCTCTCCAGCTACTCAAACCGTAGCTCATATTGCTGCACCGCATTCTGTTATATATTTCTATTATTCCTTCGGTTACATAGTGTGGTCCCCCGCGTATTGTTAAGGTGCTTTTATGGTTTTTCTCAGTTCGTTAGCTCTTCTTTATTCTTTATATACCGTACAGTCCTAATGATTCTTTATGAATTATTCAATCTGAATATATCCCAACGTCTTGAATAGTGCAAAGTATTGTGTGACCTCTTAAAGTTTCAAATTTCATCTGCTTACAGCATACTCAGTTAATTGGTAATTAATTAATTACTAGCTAACCACTATATATCATATAATTTGCAGTAAAAGCCAGGTGAACAAAATTATGGAGCTGCAGTACCTATATATATATATTGCTAATTACTAAATCCGGCCTTAATCTTCGACGAGGCCATTCTTAAGGGCAATCACTTCTGAGTACGAATGTTGTCATTCTTTACTAGAAATTAAAAAAACTTATCTTGGCGCAATAACTTAAAAGTAGGCGTGTAGTATAAGCTACATTTTTATAGGATCGACATTCCGATTTTTCACGGATTGTATTGTACAAAACCCATGAACTAATGTTATATAGTGGTTGTTTTCAAAGATGCTACAAATTTATTGAGATATATTCTAGAAAGATCCTTATATTCCAAGTGAATAAGTGATGTTCCACTCAGTAGTATGACGTAATGATCTCAATACGAACTGGTACTTGTGAATTTAACAGAAATGTCGACACCCTCTTCTAGTGTTCCCATTATAAAGAATATTAAGATTGCCAGCAAGTAGGGTTTTAAGGTTGAGAAAAGAAACAGATACTTATGTTATGCTAAGCTCATCTGGTCTAATTTCCAAGTGAAATCGGATATTTAATGCCTGGAGAAAAGGACAAAAATCAGATGTTTCTTCTATATCTGTTGACATGATATAAGATATTCTAGTTAATTTAATGAGAGTCCAAACTTAATTAACAAACACGACGTGGATATTATAAATATATATTAAAAAAAAACCGCTAAGAAACAGCAGTACTACTGCGCCTGATGTACTAGAACGTATTTGTCCAGTACTACGGCTGTTGGATTTTACCCTAGTGTGATATAATTATATATTCTAATTAAGGTCCTAACCAAACATCTAATTAAACAACAGTAGAATTTATATCATTCTTTATCGTACGACTTATTAAACCTAATACACTGACAACAAAGCAAGAATGAATATTTTAATGGGTGCTTTGAAACATACTAATTATAAAAGACATGAATCATATGACAAGTAGATCTAGCCAAATAGCATGACCCCCTGCAGCTTAGTCTTCCCACGTGCATGAACCTAACTATGACAATCGCTTTCACGAGGTTTCGTATACAGAGTCAGGATCACATGGCTAGAACTCTAAAAGCCACTTCGTTTTCTTTAGCCAATTGACAAATAAAGGAGTAATATTGTCATTGGTCGCCCGGCCTTAATTATGGGCCAATTACAAATTCACTTTCTTAATTATAAAAACGGCGATTTATGTTCTTTAACTTTTGAAAATCATCAATGTTTGTCTTCATCCAAGTTAGTTGTTAAGTTAAACAGTAACACATGTAAAATGATCGAAATGCCCTCCAAGATAATTTGAAAAAATAAATAAATATTTGAGAAATAAATTAAAAAGATATATAGATACTGAAATAGAGTTTCAATAGTTTTAATTAAAAAATATTATTTTTTTTAATGATTTTTTTAATGTTTTTAGTAATTTTATCTTAGAGGGTCATTTTGGTCATTTTACATACGTTTCTATTGCTGATTTGGATAAGAGGTGTAAATTTATAATTTTTGAAAGTTAGATGACGTAAATCATCATCCTCCAGAATGAGGTGCATGTTGCCAAATCGTACGTGCTCAATTGTGTCTAATTTGTCAAGCTCAATTATAATATCTGCAGACTGAAAGACTGCAACAAAACGTTTTAGATCGTTTGATCATATTCGAAAACTCTCACCAAGAAGTCTAGGATAAGTGAGGCTAGCAAAACTACTATAAAATTCGTGGCCAATTGGGCGTTCAATTCGAGGGGACGTTATAGAGACATCATCAGCCTGCTCAAACGTTCTTATCAGATGGTTAATAGCGATGTGTTAGCAGGATAAGATATATTCACGACTATTAAACTTGAACTTTAAAGTCAACGGCAATTAATCTTTTGTTCATTAGCTCTAGCTGTCCATGTCAATATATGGGCATATAATTGAGTCAAATATGATAGCGAATTAGAATTGAGAAAGGAAATTCTACGTCATGTTGGCAAAGAAAATTTAAACTCACCAACGTTCGCCAACGTAGAAAGAAGTAGCACATGAATCAAGGATATTTTTTAAACACTCACCTACCACTCTCTCAAAATATGGTAACATATAAACAGAATACAGTTCTAAACTTTTCTATTTTCTTGTGTAAGTGTAACATTCATATGTATCTTTTACCCATTTAAATTAATGAAATATTAGAGAATTCTCTCATCACTAGAGAATCAGCCACAGAGCGAGGCAAGCACATGAATCAAGGAAAATTCAAACTTACCAATGTTCGCCTATGTAAGAGGAAGTAGCACATGAATCAAGGATATTTTATAAACTCTCACCAAAAAATTTAGGATAAGTGAGGCTAGCAAAACTACTATAAAATTCATGGCCAGTTAGGCGTTCCTTATTAATAATTCGAGGGGATGTTATAGAGACATCATCAGCTTGCTCAAACGTTCTTATCGGATGATTAACAGTGATGTGTTAGTTGCATAAGATATATTCACGATTATTAAACTTAAACTTTAAAGTCAACGGAAATTAATCTTTTGTCCATTAGCTCTAGCTGTCCAAGTCATTAAATGGGCAAATAATTGAGTCAAAATCAGAATTGAGTCAAATCTGACAACAAATAAAAATGAATATTTTAGTGGGTGCCTTGAAACATAATAATTATAAAAGACATGCATCATATATATAACTCCCTGAGGTGTCTCTGTTTTTTGTACTTTTGCTTTTATATATATATATATATATATGTTAGTTATATTTGATAAAAAAAAGAAGAAGTAGATCTAGCCAATAGCATGACCCCCTGCAGCTTAGTTTTCCCACACACATGAACCTAATCGATCCAATCGCTTTCACGAGGTTTCGTATACAGAACTCTAAAAGGAACTTCGTTTTCTTTAGCCTATTGACAAAGAGGTAATGTCATTGTTCCTACTTTTATTACGAGTCAATTGTAAACTCGTCTCTGTATTATGGAAACGAAAATTTATATCTTTTAATTTTTGAAAATTATTAATATATGCTCTCGTTTAAATTAATTATTAGATCAGACGGAAACACATGTAAAATAATTGAAATATCTTTTAAGATAATTTGAAAAAAAAAATATTTGAGAAATAAATTAAATATATATATGAAATAGAATTTCAATAATTTTATTTAAAAAATATTATCTTTTTTTAATATTATCTATTTTTAATATTATTTTTTTAATGAAATTTTTAATATTTTAGTAATTTTCTTTTGGTCATTTTGATCATTTTATGTGTTTCTGCGGCTGATTTGGATGAGGGCATATATTGATGATGTTCAAAAATCAGAGGACGTAAATCGTCGTTTTCATAGTTAGGGGCCGAGATTGTAATTGACCCATAATTAGAGGGTGAACTATGATATTACCCCACAAATAAATTATAATCTACATGATCCCCAACCTTCCATATATATACGTATATGTACACAGCGGAGGGAGGGGGGGCGGATAGGGCCACCGCTCCGGTTGGCTCTCCCCAAAAAATAATTTTACACCTAAATTTTATTATTATTACTATTTTTTTCCCAGGCCGCCCCCCTTGGCTAGTACCCATGAGAAGAGCTAAGCGGATGAGACTTTCTTTAACCGGTGTAGGAAAAAGAAGGGCTTGGCAGTTATTTACATTACTGCCACGGTATTGAATATCTTCTTGATAATGGGTTTTGGTTTGGGGTTGAGTTTGTGCTATGGTTGCCTTAATGGGATAGGGATGTAGATCCTGGCATATTAATGCATGAAGTAAATATTTCCACATTAGCCTTTTATTTGTTCTCGTTGCGTTTCTCCCGTGGCCAGAGTGGTTTTCACCAGCTACAGTGAATCGACTTGAAAGGCAAGTGGTGCCACATTTATTCTCTGGGAAATCGCCGGAACACACCCCTGAGAAATACATGGAATGAAGGAACTACATTGTCGCTAAATACATGGAAAATCCAGGGAAGAGGCTCATGGTCCGTGATTGCCAAGGATTGGTAGTTGGCATTGATAACGAAGATTTAACTCGAATTTTTCGGTTTCTCGATCACTGGGGAATTATCAATTATTGTGCTTCCGCACCGACACGTGAGCCATGGAATGGTGGATCTTACTTAAGGGAGGATCCAAATGGTGAGATCCATGTGCCATCGGCTGCTCTAAAGTCCATTGACAGCTTAATAAAATTTGACGGCCCAAATGTAGGCTGAAAGCGGTTTTTGTTTATTCATCGTTGTCATTTCACGATGCCGATGCCTCTGATCTGGACAACAGAATCCGAGAGCATCTGTCAGAAAATCGCTGTTTACTATTGTTCTCGGTCTCTTCCCACTGTGCACTATCAGTCACAGAAGGAGGAACAACACACTTCTGTATCAGCATTTTTTGTTGATTACTATCATTTTATTGCTATTGTGGTTTTTCTGGTTGATGTTCTTTTACCTAGGTGCTCTTTCTGCCAAGAAGAATCATAGAAGTGCTGAAAGTGACTTTAATTACAAGATGTGAGCCTATATTCTGCAGCAATATGTGAACTTGAAGAAGAAAAATAATGCTTCTGTCTAACAGTGTATAGCATTGGGCTTATACTTCTTCGACTGTGAATTAAAATGTTATGGGTTCAGTTACTATGCTGATGGTTAATGTGCGCAGGGCTGACGATGGACGGTCACGATTAAATTTTCAAAATCAAGAGCTCATAACACATCACCTCAATTAATGAATTTGATCTGCGAACTGACCCGTTTTGGTGCTGACCCGCGAAGAAGATCCAAAGAAAACCGAACTCTATCTTCTTCGCTGGAATTTTCTTCATACATCTCCCAGCTTCCCTGACTTCTGACTTGAGGTCTGGTCTGGTCTGGTCTCACGGTCACGGCAAATTTCACAGCACCCCAACGCCAATTGAGCCAACTCTTTAGCTTGCTTGAATGGCCAATCTCAAGCCAAAGGATCCAACAGGCTTTGGAACTCTCCAGCATCCAACGCATATTTTACTTTCTTTTTATCCCCAGGAGTGGTGGCTTTCCAGTTAACAACTGCAACAATATGATTCCAAATGAATAGATATCTGAATTTAATGTAAGCTCTCCTGTATCAAAGAACTTTTTTTACTGTTTTAATATCTGTGTGGTTTTCCTGATCCCAACATTCAGTTCGAGTTGGCTTGAGCTTGGCCATGCTTATATAGACCTTACTTGAACTTTTTCATGAACTTAAGGTGTCACTTGGTGATTCCCATAGGTTGACTCAAATTGTTGACATATTGATTCGCGAACTATTCTTTAATTATTTGTCGGATTAAAGTAATATAGTAAAATGATAGTAGAGAAATAGTAAACAACACATGTTGCATTTCTTCAATAATAGAAGAAATACCCGGTACTAAGTATTGCTACCCAAATCAGTGTTCACCTGTTATACTTTCCAGATTCCTCCAAGTATACAAATGAAACCTAGCCATACCTGCCCTCCAATTGTGTTGTTTTCATTTTTCTTTTAGGTTAAAGCACTGTATTCGTCTTTAAGGTAGAAAACACCTAGCAATTAATTCATGCTTGCCTTCACCTATGTGCGTGTGTGAGAGAGAGAGCATTGTAATACACATTCTCTATAATTAATTTTACGGGCCTGTTGGAGGTATCCCATGTGAGGCTAGGCGTCAATCCAAAAGCTTGAGGCTTAAGAAATGGGTAGAAACTTTGAAAGCATACTTGACAAATCAGTAAAAAGCGTGCAATATTTCAAAAAGTTTTGGTAGTGGGCTTTATGCTGAATGAGCATCTTCTTGATATGGAGCAGCTTAGCCCATTAGCACCCATCTCTCTTATGCCTTTGAGAACCTGATTACATATGGATGTCGATAGGAATTATCATTTTTTGCTCCATTTATTAACTTGATTCAACTCTATTGGCTGATAGCATCTCATGTGGCAGATAGATGCACAACTATGTTCTGATTGCTTCCAAGAGGGGGAGGTTTGTTACTGGCCATTGCAGCATAGATTTTATAAGAGTGGATTCAACCAATGATTATGCAGACCCAGATGGGGAAAGTTGGAGTGATCAGGAAACCTAAGTTCTACTTGAGGCAATGGAGATCTACTATGAGAATTGGAATGAGATCGCGGAACATGTAGGTACCAGGTCAAAAGCACAATTCATTCTTCATTTTCTCCGTCTACCTATGGAGAATGGCCTACTGGAAAACATTGAAGTTCCTGGCATGTCACCCAGGTTGTTAAATGGAGATGACCATGGAAGATCAAAGTGGAATTACAATGGGGATTCAGCAGGTGGTGTTATTTACTGTTCAAGTGGTGATATTTACTTTTCTAGATTTTGTTGATTTCATTAGTTTTCTTGCTTGTTTGGAATTTGTATAGTGTGAGATTGGCTTATTCATCAAAAAAAAAAAAATCCCTAACATTTTATTTTTTCCCCCCTTCTTTTTTTAGGATCCTGCTATCAAGATACTGATTCTGACAGCCGACTTCCTTTTGCAAATTCAGGGAATCCTGTTGTGGCCCTGGTAGGTGACTAATAATTCTATGTTTGGCACGATACCTGCGGAATGAAATTTTTGAACTTTCTGGCATTGGCATTGCTTGCTTCAGTTTTTGGTTTTGTGAACTTCGAAATCAATTATTCCCATAACTAGATCTAAAGAATGCATTTGGTTTAGATTTGCCACGGTAAAATGCTTGATAGGAAATTTGGGCGGCAAATGATAGGTTTGAGTTATAAAGGGTTTGCTCCAGCAAAGACACTTACTAATTTGAAATAACACCTTGAGCCTTACAGTTCAAAACGCTGTTTGAGATTGGCTGTAGAAATCAAAGTAGGGTTTATAACTGTGTAATGTCCTATTTATTCTTTAACCATTAGCTTCCTACCTCAACCCATGCTCTTTTTGAATTCTCTTGCCCTTGGCTTCTTCCCTTGAATTCATACTGTCTTTAATGGTAGTTGGCATTCATTCACACAACTCGTTAGAAGGCCATAATTTTGGATGTTTAATTGAATACCTTTTGCAATTATCTGTTGATATTAGCCCTTGAAATGGCTAGATCTATAATCTTGAATACCATCTGTCTTCTTATAATTAAGGGAGTGGCATATATTCCGCCTCACTTTGTACCTCATTTTCATGAAATTCTCCTTCACTTACAGTACTGGTGCTTATTGTCCTTGTATCCCTGATCAATTCTTCCTGCGTGATAAAGTTTTCCTCTCCTTATCATTGGATTTTGCCTTGCTTCAATTCCATAGGAATATGTATAAAACTGGTCTTCTATTGATTCCATGCACAAATCTTTAGTCCCATTGCGTTATTCTATATAGTCAAAAATCCGTTGACGTTTGTGTTGCATAGGTGTTTGTTTTATATCATTCTTTTCTTACTTCTCGAACCTTGAGAATGAGATCTTTTTCCCTTTTCTTTTCTTTTTGCTTTAGATTTTTATCCATCAAAGAAAAAACTAGAATCTGAATGCAAGAAAGCAGATGGACAATGAAAGAGACGAGATCTTCCTGCAATAAGAGGAAAACAACTGCGACAAAGTTAAGGTGGTGAATAGTTGATTTAGAAGATATATGCAGAATATAACCTTTCTTGTTCCTACAAATTTCATTCAGTGGTGGTCATGTCATAAGCAGAAGTTGGGGGCTCTAAGCAGAGTGATAATATCATATTTTCATGCTAAAATATGTGCTTTTTTCATATCATATTTTTCATGCTACTGGTGACAAACTTATGAGTTAGGGCAGAAGATTTTTATTACTCTGACTTTCAAGGAATCCTCTCAAGGCGTTTTCATTGTAATTGTTGCTTCTGCATCAACGTTAGCTTATGTATTCTGTACACAGAATAAAAAGTTTCTTTACACCTATGAAGGATGAATTCAGAGAGTGGGCATGGAAGAGAAGGTGGTCGTCATGGAGATATTTCAAATTCATTCAAGCAAAAAGGTTACCATACTCTGTTTTTCCTGTTTACAGTTCTTTCTTTTCTGTACTTTGTTTTCATTTTTCCGGTTAGAAACTTAAGTTGGTACTGAAAATTTCCTGTGAATGAACTTCAGAAGAGAACTCAGGAGTACATGGTTCATGGAGTCAAGATGAGGGACAGGTTCCATTATCTACAGAAAAAGTTAAAGCAGCTGCTAAAGCTGGCCTTGCTGCTGCCGCAACAAAGGCAAAACTATTTGCAGACCATGAAGAACGTGAAATTCAGAGGCTTTCTGCAAATATAATAAACCATCAGGTATGGATATTTCTAAATATTGTAGATTTGTAAACTTTGTCTTTCCTTTCTCCCCTACCATTCCTTTATTTTTTTTTCCTGTTTAAAGATATGTTAAGTGCAGTAATTAATTGTTAGCTACTAGCTGTTACTTGTTAGTCGTTGAAAGTTGAACCTCTTAGGAAAACTTCAAAGCAAGCCCGGGGGGGAAGGGCTTTAAGTGTATTTGGCTTGTGTTGGCCGCATGCTTTTGTTCCAAATTGTTTTAAGCTTATTTCAGTCAACGCATCTTGCTTGAAAGATGTGTGTTGGAATTCTATACATGTTGCAGTTTGTCTATATCTGAGCTATGTTGGTGAAACATGTCAGGCATGAAAAAAGCTTCAATATACTAGTGTCTCTGCTACTTACCAGTATCAGGATAACTCCATCTCTCACGTGCATTGTTTGTAACTTCAGCTGGTCATTTATGGGGCCAAAAGAAGCTTGCACTCTACCAGAGGTGTCATGTTTCTCAATTCATTGGCTTGCTGGGTACCCCTTCATACATTCATTACTCAAAGTTTTGTGGAGGATTTAGCTGACCACAACTGGTCAGATTAATATTATTTTGAGTCATGAAGTATTTATGGCACATTTTAATGCTGTTTGACTGTCTCTACATGAATAATCTGAATGGAAACACCACTGTTATTTGTTGGCACTCGGGAGTTACCGTCAGCGTGAACTCCTTTACTATCTCTCCATAATGGGTTTATACGAGTTTTGGAAGTTTACAGCCGTCTTCCTTGTCAAGCTCTCTCTTTTATACCTGTTTGTAGGTGAAAATGCTGTTTGGGTGTACCCTATGAGATTACTTTCACCATAGTACAATATGCAGCAATAATGTTGCTATAAAAGCTGGATTTTTTATTCCTCTGTTGAAAGTAAATTTAAAAGTTCCTGTCCCCGCTTTTCTGTTATGAAATTTATTTGACAGTTGAAAAGATTAGAGCTGAAGCTGAAGCAGTTTGCTGAAGTGGAGACTTTTTTGATGAAAGAATGCGAACAAGTGGAAAGGACAAGGCAGAGACTTTCTTCTGAGAGGACCCGTGTGATATCAGCTCGATTTGGACTTACTGGGGTCACTTCTCCCACGAGTGTACCAGGTGCTGGTCCTTCTACGGTTAACAATAACACCACCAACAATAGGCCACAAATTATGTCAGCTTCACCCTCACAGCCAAGCATTCCAGGATATGGCAACAACCAACCAGTCCATCCGCACAGGCCTTTCATGCCACGGCAGCAAATGTTTGGGTTGGGGCCAAGGCTGCCAATGTCTGCAATACAGCAGCCCTCGTCTACTTCAAATGTCATGTTCAGTAGCTCAGGCAATGCACAGCCTACTCTTAATCATCCGATGCTGCGACCTGTATCTGGTACGAACTCTGGTTTAGGTTGAAAAAGAGAACTTGATATGAGTTATTCTTTAGGATTCAATTCCTTTCGGTGATTCATTTCTCCATTTCAAACGAAGAGGGAAAATGATTATAGACATTAGCCATAAATTTTTATTTGCCTCGCATTTTTCTTTTCCTGATCTACATAGAAGTACAGGGGCAGCAGGGCTTGTAATTTTACCAAGTTGAAAAATAGAAGTAGATTTTTTAAAGCGAATTCTATGATGAAACTAGCATTCATTTTATATTCCACTTCTGTTTTGCTCGTTCTTCACACCTTCCCATGCATTCCTTTTCTGTCTCCTCCGGCAATATAAAGATTGGATTCTCATAGGCTTCAAATTCTTGTGGATTTCTTCCTTGTGCAATCTTATGAATCGTGCTCGAGTCCTCTAGCTGTACAATCAACCTTAACTAGCTTGAAGATCTGAGATTAATTGAAGACACTGAGCTATTACATGTCAAATTTACTTCCAAACACAGTCAAATGTCTGTAGTTTCCTATTGTGATCGAAGTGAAGAAAAATAATTGGGGATCGTCAGAAACAGAAACACCTGAGAGTAATTCTGGTAAATAGTATAGAAAGGTGTAAAAGAACGCATATAAATTGTGTGTTGTCACTTTGATGACCCTTTCGTTCGAGTTGTCCTTTCTAAGAATTCCAAGCTTATCAACTAAAATATCCATTTTGGCTCTTTGGTAATCGTAAAAGCCTCCAATATCGTGAAAATATGTTCATGCTAAGGTAGCTTGGATTGTTTGGAATATAAATTATAAGCTTCTATAGAGCGGATGGGTTAATGTGAAGGCATTATATAGAAAGCAAATTATGCAATTGTGATCATTAAGTGCAATTGGATTTGATGACCAATTTTTTTTTTTTTTTTTTTTTTTTTCAAGCGATTTTATAAGCAATTTCAAAAGAGTTTTAATACAAGCTTGATCTTTTTTTGTTTGTGTGGGTATATCTTAAATCGTATTAATGCTTTCTTTTGTTAAGGCAAAAGATCTCCCAAGCATGAGATGATGAGAAATCTCTCTCTCTCTCTCTCTTATATTTTATATGAAGAAACTCTTCCATAGATCTTCTTTTCTCCTTTGCAAAATATTCCCCTTTCCCAGTACTTTCTCCTTCTCTCTCCTTGAAGAGCTTCTCCAAGGGATAACTTTCACTCTTTCACTTAAGCATGAAATCGAGACTACATTGTGAGAGCGAATAGCTACTCGAAAAGTTGCTAATCATTATATATATATATAAAGTTATTTAGCATTAATTGGTATTACACATAAACTTACAACTGAACACAACCATGCGAGATCAGTTGCATAGTATGACAGCTTTAATAGATGAGCTCGAAGTAAACTCCAAGTACTCAACCGTACAATTTGTTAGCTACTAGCAGTATACCAAGCAACCCATATATAGCTCCTTCTGAAAAGATAGGCTGGAGGTCTTGTTGGTGAACAATTTGATGTTGAAACCCTTTATTCTGGTAAAGGGATATCAGCCAAATCCTCTCTGTAAGGAATTTGGTCCAAATTGGCAGATCCATCAGGACAACTTAGCCCATTTTCCATATTGTTTTGGGCTACTGGGTCATTTTTTATGGGCTGAACGAATGTTACACTTTGTCTTTTCGAAATATTAGGTAGATGACTGCGAGGATGTAGACCGCCATTATGGGGAACACTAGATACCCACGAACACATTTGCAACCTTGGGTAAGTTGTTGTTAATCAGCCAACCTACGAAACTCGTGCTTAGGTAGTAAATGTTGATGCCGACGATTCCTAGGCTCAGGATCCATGATATCACAATAATCTGCAGTCATAATTGTTTAGATGCTTAGTAGTGGAGCCGAACAAGACAGAGAAGACAACCCACAACTACTGAACACATGTTGATTGAAAGAGAAAGAAAAGTTAGCCCAACATCACAAATCAGTGAGCGCAACCCAACCCATGGTCAATTGAACTGCCTTTCCTCACTAGAAATGGCTTAGAAAAGAGAAAATAGAAGGAAAACAGTAAAGAAAACAACTCACATAGATTGAATTCTTGTGAGGTCCCATCTTGGTGGTACTGTTACTGAATTTAAGAAGAGGGATTAGAGCAAATGGAAGCTCAAACAAGAGTATCATCTGCATGCAAGACAGGTTACGTTACTATAGAATATTGTACAAGAATCCTTCAGTTTGGCATTTGAAAGTAGAAATATATAGTTTGGAGTTACAAACCGATGCGATGATGATGAGTCGGCCTGCTCCTGAAGATCCACTGATAATTGAAACTATAAGACTAGGTATAATGGCAATGCACCTAGTCATCAGGTTCCTAATCCATTTCTTCATCTTAAGGTCCAAGAAACCCTAAAAAAATCACACCATCCTTAAATCAGTTCAGCTATAAGTCAGGTATACTTCAAATATACTAGAGTACTACTATAGCTGATATTTGGAAATATCAGCATAATATAATATGTGATATGTATATTATTTAAGACCTGCATGATAAATTGTCCTGCATAAGTGCCTGAGATGGCAGAGCTTTGCCCTGAGGCTAGTAATGCAATGGCATAAATGATGGAGCTTGACCGACCCAGCACATTCTATACATACATAAAATGATAAAGAAAGTTACCATGTTAGAGTGCTATTTATAATATATGATTCAATTGAATATAATTAAACAACTCGCTAACGATTTTGAACCTTGAGAAGGAATGAGGCTGAGTTAAGGTTAAGATTATTGCATCTATCTGCATTCTCAGCTGAGAGGCTATCGGCTGTGCAAACACCAGATACAGAAATGATTGCAACATTGATTAGAAATGCGATGAACAATGCGACTCCGTTATCTATCAGGAAGTATCGACATGCATCCTGTAATATTACACGATGAGGCAAATATATATATATAGATCAATTTAATTTTGTTTCAAAATGAAGGTAGCTAAAATCAACAGCAAATTAAGGGAATTTAATTATTTGAGAAAACTTTCATACTTTATGTCGTACATATATATGAGGGTCCAAATTCAATCTCAACAGGAGAGATCCAGTAGGAGTTATAGAAATTAAACGCAAGGTTTGAACTTATAAACAATCATATTTAAACTAATATCTTAAATTAACACAAAACTTGTGTAAAGAACCTAATTAAGCATGAGTATTAAAATCCTCCAATTACTTAATTATCCTCTAAATATCTTCTCCAGTACTTAATATTAATGAAGGGAGCATTTATAAATCTTTCACTTTTTTAAGAGGAATATATACATATATATGCACGGAAGTGGGTATTTTTCTGGATAGCACAAGAGCCGAGTGGAGGAAAAGATTGTGCCTAATGATCATAAAGAAATGGACCAAATTAATAAAATTCAGTATATACGCAAAAATAATATATATATAGAGTTATATGCTGTACTGGATTAATGAACAAGTATATATATACATATATATGGATACACAAATTAACTACACATTATTTATGCAACAAAATGAGTACTATATTATATATATTTATAGTTCAGGCGCTGTATCTGATAAATATACAACATATATAAGAGGTATCGTACGGCACGACAATCTGACCCAAGAGGGCGATGGCATCGCCGACGGCTCCTTGGCCTGTGAGCTTGGGTATGAACATTCCCTTTAGCACCTCATCAGCTGGAGGCTTTACGTAACTCATTTCCCCAAAGAAACAAGCAGCCATCACGAAGATCAGCACTGCTATCAGCATTTCCAGCTTCCTAATCTGGTCACTCGCAAGATTTTAGAAAGAAAATAATTAACTAGAGCAGAAATTAATAAATTATGAAGAAAGAAGAGAAAATTTAGCTCTTTGATCATCTCCAAGGAGTAATTTGAAGTTCAGTTGTTTGACAGTATTTTATAAAATATACACCTTCTCATTTAATTCAAATCTAATTATGTTTTGATCACTAATTTGATCGATCCTCTTATAAATCACGATAAAAAAAAAACAAATTAATATCTAACAACAAATTCTCTAATAATTAAAAAAAAAGTATTTATTTTCATCTAACTGAAGCTTAATGATTGAACTTGGTTTGACTTTGTGAAAAGGACTCTTGCTTATTTTATAGTAAGTGCAAGTAGCATTCAAGAGAAAGAGTGTAGCATAGAGGCAAAGATACCTTATTCGCATATATATGTTAGGAAGAAAGAGAAAAGGACATGCATAAAGGAGTTGAAAAGAGTCTATAGAAGTGGAAAAAGGGTATGAATTAGGAGGCCTCGTGCGAAGAAAGGAGAAGAAAAATCAAAAGCAGATTCACTGATTTTTCAACCGCACTAAGCATAAGTCATAAGAAAGAAGATTATGGATTTCATAAATGGAGGTAGTTTCAGTAATGTTTACATTTCGAAAACTGCTAACTATAGATCAATCATGATTATTATTTCTTAGGGTTTATAAAGTTTAAGAAAGTCAACTTTGTACGTACGGACCCGAAAGAAGTGAAGCATTTGGTTAAGTAAATGTATAAAGGAAAAACAGGAAGAAAAGAATTAACGAGAAGGCCTAGCCTATAGCTCACTAGTGGAGTAGTTTAAAAGACCAACTCATGATGCAGCCATTATGAATGCACTACAAGAATTTCGGCCTTTTGGGACGCAACAACGATGTCGTCCCAAAAGGGGTGTCAAAGAACATCTTTAGGGATGGACACCTTTTTCTGTCCCTAAAGGTTAAATTTTAGGGATGGATGCTTAAAATCTGTCCCAAATAAACTGGTGGGAACATGGCGGGAAAAACTTTGGGATGGCAACATTTTCTCCCAAAAATAGTTCGGGTTTGGACTAAGATATACTTGTTCGAACTATATTTTTGGGACAGTTAAAAACCGTCGCAATAAAGAAACAAGTTCGCACTAATTATAATAAACGTTCCGACTACCCTTTTGGGACAGGAAACAAACGTCCCAATAATATACAAGTTGGGACTACACAATATGACGTTGACACTAACCCGATCCATGCGAACTTTACTTTTGTACGTGCGAACTAAGGTGAGATTTGACTTTTAAATTCTCCTTGTTCGACACTATCAAAAATTTGATTGATTTAAACATGTCCAAACTAGGTATATTATAGTTCAAACAATTCAGATAAAAGCAGATTAATGCGATGTGATGTGACCTTTCATTAAATGCATCAATACCATTCGACCTTCAAAAATATTAGTTGAAATGGGTATAACTATTGTAATAGTTCTAACTAAAGTTATAAAAGTGCGAACGAAAAAATTGTAAGTGTCAACGACATTAGTGGATAGACACATGTGGATGGATATCAGATTATTTAAGTGGGAACGTGGGGTATCTAGTCCGAATGGGGGTAATATATATAAAAGAGAACCAAAGGCGATTTTGTCACACCCCGTGCTAGTACTTACCCCCTAGGCGCTCCTATCGTAATGGGATGTACACAAGCGGGAATTACAACACGAATTAATCTTATACAGGCCGGATAACTGGCTTTAAAAACAAGCTTAGCGAAAACGTTGAATTGAAATGTATAAGAATATTAAGGAAGGAAAAATAATAGTTTTCAGGGATTTAACAAACAAGTCACACTTAATTAAATAGGGAAAATAAAATTGATTAATTAAGGAGATGTCAAAATTATAGTTAAAAAAATTGAAAGTAGGTTGTGGCATAAGGAAGGACAGAATAAAAGGAATTACAAATACATATTTATTTGTTTATACTGGTAGCACTTTACAAAGAACAAAAACCCTTTTACGAGGATACAAAAATAACGAGAAATAAATACAAAAATAGAAGTTGTTACAGCTTTCTGTCCTACCACATCCATGAAACCGGCTAACTGTAACAAGACCTAAAACAAAAGTGACTACCACTAATGTCTAGTCAAGCTTCGACTTAATCTTGGAGGTTAGGTCGATAATTTCATTATCCCTGATGCCCTTTCACCGGCGCGCCGGTGGAGGAGGGACAACGTGCAGAAGAGCCGGGTCAACATCAACCAAATTGAAATCCTCAATTCGAGGCACTAGAGATGCAAGTGGATCCTTGAGGTACCATTGGGGCTCGTATCCCACGAATACTTCAAAAGATTCGGTGACATAAGTCCATAATTTAACTACTACTATGTAAGGATCAACATCCAAAGTCTGCTCGCTCATAAATGTTAGCATCTGATATGTCCAATGTCCACAGCAGTACATACAAGAGATTAAACAATAAAAGGGTGAGTCCTATTGACTCAGTAAGGGGGAAAACGGAATATGCCATACAAAACAAATAAGTATGAATAATCAAAAAAATCTGTAAGCATCAATAACACTAAACAGGAAAATGATGCAATGCAAGAATGATGCATCTGTTTCCCTGGTCACTGTACTTTCTTTCTTTCTTTCATCTTTCAGTCTATCGAGGTGTCCTTTCATCTTTGTTTAACCCCCAGAGTTAGGGTTGTGCGTCCCTTCTCTCCTTTGAGACTGTCCCGTGCCCTGGTACTAGGACCCTATCAAGCGTATATTGTTTCACGCCAGGGATACCAACCACTATCCTTTCAGTGGTGGCTTGCACTATCCCACTATGAACGGTATGATCACCTTGTCATAGGACCACCTCTGGGTATGGATTTCATTTCGGTCATGTCAGTTAACAGAATCCCATACCCATGATATGTTGATGTTATATGACAATACACATAACAGATGTACAATTCATAAATATCCATCAATAAACTGTACGATTTGGCATTGGACATAAGAAATAAAATATAGAAATTAACATTAAATGGTCAATCTCCCCTAAGTTTTCACATGGAGGCTTTTTGGGCCTTCTTAGACCCTATCGGGTTTATCCTTAAGTTTTATAATATTTTGGGCTTGTTTAGGGTTAACGGGCCTAAAGTCCATTTAGGCGACTAAATGGGCTTTGTGATTTGAGCCCCTACTTCTACTCGGTTTGGACTCAATTTTAGGCTTCCCCATCTATTTTTCATGCTATACACAGCCATCAAATTATTGTTCCAGTTAGACCTTTTTACCCTAAAGTTTTGTGTGAAATGCTGAAATTACTCTTAGAAACATCTAGGGGCATTTATGACCTTTTCCGACCAACGTTTGATTTGTAATTTTTACTGGGACCTTCTATGACCATATACTACACGTCCACAAATTTCCAAGCCAAAATTCTAAGGATTTCATGGGACCTTTTGGACAGCAAAGGGTTTATTAAAACTTAATAAGCATAACATGCTAAAATAGGCAAGTCCAACAACTTATGCAGCTTGGTTGTTTTTTTTTTTTTCTAACTCACTAAGAGCTGGCATTCAAGGATCTTAGGGCTTGGCTAGGTCAATATATTCAGCTTATGTACTTCTTTTTCCACTTCCCTCATTATGCCTCATACATGCATATGACTATTCCCAAAAGAAAGAGCAAAACTCCCCGGGCTCATCAGTTTATATAAGTCGTGACCCTTAAGAGCATTTCTCCCTTTGCTACCAATCCCCCGTAATGTAAATTGGCTCACCCTTACCTTAGTCAAGTTTATACTGCCTTTCCTTGAATAAAAACACCTAAACAGTAAGACACTACATTAGAAAAAGAAGAGATAAAAGCT
The DNA here is from genome assembly GCA_003952965.2 of Morella rubra. Classification (NCBI taxonomy): domain Eukaryota; kingdom Viridiplantae; phylum Streptophyta; class Magnoliopsida; order Fagales; family Myricaceae; genus Morella; species Morella rubra. Next base: position 34,666,654 of record CM025851.1, read on the forward strand.
AATGGGAAGGAAAAGGTGCAGACCGAGACTACCTCAATCTCTTTTTCCTTTGGTTTCTCCTTCCTCTTTTCCTTCGGTAAGCTGGTCTCTCTCACGTCACTCTCCCTTCCTTTCTCTCTATCAGTTTGGTGAAAGTTCTCGGTTTCTTTATGCTCGAGTACCAGGTCCACTCCACGTCTCTCTCTTTTATTCTTCTAGTTGAAAACTTAAGCATAAAGAACAACGAACGTGAACTCCCCCTTGACCTAGTCTATCTAGTCTAGTCTAGACCCAATCATTAGAGAGAGATTTACCAGAATATTCATCTCACAATATTCATCTCAAAATCAAAAAAAAAAGCAATGGCCAAACTTCATCTATCAGAAAGAAGAAAAGGAAATTAAAATGAGAAAGTGCATTTAATGCATAGTATAAGGATATAACATGTAAAAAGTAACATGCAAAAGGAAGCTTAAACCAATGTAGAACTTGGGCATAAGGGCTCAAACTGCTCGGGGTCGAGAGCTTAACTGCTCGGGTCGAGAACTAAACTACTCGGGGTCGAGAGCTCAAACGTCCCAGGGTCTTGAGCTCAAACTCTTGTCTAATCATCCTGGGCGTGCAGCACTCAGACCTGTCTTACCAGGATTTTACAAGCTTGCCCCGATCATCCTATTACCTTCTTGAATGTAAACACAAATAAAAATTTCACATGAGCACTATATACTATAGCTCTATACAAGGAAGGGCGTTACATCAATGATATAAAAATAAATATAATTACATATGTGTAAATGTAAGAGAATTAAAGATGTACGAAGAATAATTGAAGTAAGAAAATTCCACAATGTACTATTTATATTATCTCACATATATACCAAATAGGTGCAAAAGAGATGGGTATTACAGGTTTGGACGTACAAGACACAACAGAGGCATATACGTCCCAAAAAGTCTCTACTTCTCTCGCAAGGCATCCGAAGTTACTAGTTCAGACCATGATTTTACTAGTTCACACATCTTTCCTGTAGTTTGTACATTCAAATTTTTTCCCGTGAGATTCCTCCCGCCACGGTAAATTTCACATTTTTATATGGAAGTAACCAATAAAATGAAATTGTACTTTAAGTTTGAACGTCTACTTTATTCGTTGGGCCTTGCTTTCCTAATTCAGTACTCAGTTCGAACTTCAAATTTTAATTTTCATGGGCATCCTCCGGCCACATTAAAATGAACTTTTTAAGTTGAAACTAAATATGAAAACTACGTGGCATTACTCTGTTCGAACTGAGGCTGTCTTAGTTTGGACCCCCTTAGTCACTTTAATTGGCCATGACTGTCATTCCAAGTTCGAACTTATATATCTAGTTCACACTTCTGTATGTTCGAGTTTGAACATGTATTTCATTTTACTTTCATGTGACTGCCCAAATTTTGTTTCCTGCCATTTAAGTGCGAACGGATTTTGGGTACTGCGAACCGGATTTGGGTAGTGCAAATGGGATTATAGGTGTTCGCACGAATCTGTGTGAGTTGGAACTGCATATTTATATGGGATTACTCATTATGGTAATGTTGTTAAACTCATTTTGTTATTATGATGTACTTACCATATTTTTATCACATGTACACTAGTGTGCGTTAAATGTCGTCTTTATTTCATGTACCTACCATGTTGTGATCATATGTACACTAATGAAGTGATGAAGATCATTATGCTAACTTGAAGACATTGATAATGAGTGTAGCACATATGAGTTGATGTGTGATAAACTCATTTTGTTAGAATGTGTTTAATACAGTTTGATAAACCGGTGATATTATGAGCACATTAGTATAGATGTGCAAGACGTGTTAAGCAAATGTATGTTAGAGTTGGCACATTAGTAATAAGTGTAGCACGTGTGTTAATAGGTGTTGCACTCTAAGGTGTTAAGGAGTGCTAACTCAAATTGATGTACCTACCATGTTTTGTTCACATTATTTTCATCATTAGAAAGTGTTAATCGGATTGTGATTGAATTGTAAATTTGTATGTGTTTCTTAAATGATTGTAGTCTGTTTAAAGTTCGAACTGCGAATAGTACGTTCCAAATAGGCCAAACACATGTTACGTCTTCGTAATGGCTAGTGCGAACTACATTGTGAATATGTCTGAACTTAGACATCTACAAATAGCATTGTAAAGATTAATTCGGACCAATATATATACACTCTCAACCATATATATGTCTAGTAGGAACATATATTTCGTCTGAGTGCAAGCAAAAAAAAAATATTTTGTCTGAGTTTCGAATGATATTCTCAAATATAATCTCCCTTGTTTGTAAGTTGGAACATGGATTATGTAAGTTCAAACATGTACTAATGGGAACCAAACGATGTCGTCCAACTTACTACCATAGCGTGAACGAAGTTAGTCTAACGCGAACGGGGAACACAGACTTAAAAAAAACTCAGCAGCTTCATGCAGACCCATTTGTGCACGAAGCTGCTGAACAAAAAAGGAAGTTAGGCTGGGCAGAGGAGGTCTAGGGCCTGTGGTGACTGAGGAGAACGTTGAATAGAACATGGTAATCGAATTTGTGGGGAGATTGGGGTCTTGGGTGGCTCGGAAGATCTCGATATCTTTGTGGGTTTTGTGGGTGAGCGTGGGTGTGAGGGCATTTGGGGAGGTTGTTTCTGGCCAAGCTCTGGTCAGAAGTTCCATTGAGGTATGTTCGTTTCACATCTACTTTAGTTTCCATTTCTCCTCTCCTTTGAATGATGTTGATTCGAAGGTTAATTTTGTATGAGCTATTTTGGGAGGAAACCTTAAGAATTTGTACGATTTACTGAAATCCCCAACCAGGTTTGGTGTCTGGATGAAATCCCTATGTCTTTTACATGCTTCCAACTTGTTATTTCGTGGTTAGGGGTTCTTGTTGTGGTTATTCAGTCGTTGGGTTTCTGCAGAATTTGGGTCTACTTGTCATAGTTCGAACTGAATTTTGTTATGTTGAAACATATTTATATGGGTCCGAACTGACATATTTGTATGTTAAAATGTATGTGTATGGTTCGAACTGAATATTTGTCCATTGTAACTGTACTTTGCAACTCTGTCAACTCTTGATATATTGTTCAAACTGAATTCTATTGCAAGAGATATATGGTAGGAACTGCTAAGTTTATGGTTCAAACTTGTGTCTCGTATGTTTAAACATTTACTCCCTATGGCTTTGTACTCTGCCTCGGCAGTTGGTAACGAAATTGAACCTTGTTTTTACTGAGCCAGGCTACTAAATTTGAGCCTAAGTAAAAGGCAACCACCAGATGTGCTTTTTCTGTCGTCGGAGTATCCAGCCCAGTCTGCATCAGTAAATCCAACCAAGTGAGTGTTAGATTCTTTGTAGTACCAAATACCATAATCCACAGTACCGTTTACATAACATATGATCTTCTTCACTGCTTCAAGATGACTTTCTTTTGGATTTGCTTAAAACCTAGCACATAACCCTACATTTAAAGATAAGTCAGGTATGCTGGCAGTTAAGAGTAACAAACTTCCTATCATACTTTGGTACAAGGTATGATCTACACTCTTTCCAAAAGCATCAATATTTAATTTAATAGAGGTATTCATAGGAACTTTTGTATGCTTTTTATTTTCTAAATCAAAACATTTTACAAGATCTTTTGCATATTTTGATTGAGATATAAACAACCCTCCTTTGCTTTGCTTAATTTGCAAACCAAGAAAATAGTGAAGTTCTCATACTCATTTCAAACTCATTCTTCATGGATTCAGCGAATTCTAAAGCAAGTAATTCATTAGGAGAGCCAAACACAATGTCATCTACATAAATTTGTGCTATGATAATATTTTTGTCAATTTTCTTTATAAACAAAGGCGGTCAATACCACTTCTTGTAAATCCATTATCAAACAAATATGTAGTTAACCTATCGTACCAGACTTTAAGGGCTTGCTTTAGACCATAAAGAGCCTTTTTTAATTTGAACACATTGTTAGGATAGTTTGGACCTATAAAACCCTTAGGTTGTTCCATGAAAACTTCTTCTTGCAAAATACTATTTAAAAATGCACTCTTCACATCCATTTAGTGTAGTTTGAATCCCATAGAGCAAGATATAGCTAACAAAATTCGTATAGACTTTAATCTTGCTACTAGTGCAAAGGTTTTATAATAGTCTATGCCCTCTATTTGTGTATACCCTTGTACAACAAGATGTGCTTTATTTCTAGTTATAACACCATTTGCATTGGATTTATTCTTATAAATCCATTTAGTACCGATGATGTTCTTAGCAGTGGCTCTAGGAACTAAAATCCACACATCATTCCTAATAAACTGATTCAACTCATCATGCATGACATTGATCCAAAATTCATCTTTTAAAGCTTCATCAATATTTTTGGGTTCAAATAAAGAGACATAATAAGAGTATGTAATTTGATTTAGAATTCTACTTCTCAGCCTCATTCCTTCATTGGCCTTTCCGATGATATTTTGCTTACGATGATTTAATTTCACCCAAGAAGAAGGTTTCAAACTATTATCCGAATTTGATTCTCTGTTTCCATCAGATTTTGTATCAGATGAAGTTTGCTTTTCTTCAGTGACTTCAGACTGCTCAGTTTGATCATCTTCTTCTTCATCTTGATTTTCTTTCATTTCACCAATATCCTCAATATTTTTCAGGTTAGAATAAAAAAAAAAAATCATCTATTTTTACATTTATTGATTCCTTGACAACAAAAGTACATAAATTGTAAACTCGGTAAGCTCTGCTAGTTGTTGAATAACCTAAGAATAAGCCTTCATCACTACGTGTATCAAACTTACCTAGTTTTTCTCTATCACGTAAGATATAACATTTACTCCCAAAAATTTTTAAGTACTTAACAGTAGGTCTTTTTCCATTCCAAATTTCATAAGGAGTTTTATTTTTTTTAGGACGAAGATACACTCTATTAATTATATAACATGCAGTGTTTATGGCTTCACCTCAAAATTTTTTAGCCATACCTTTACCATGGATTATTACCCGAGCCATTTCTTGAAGGACTCGGTTTTTTCTCTCAACAACACCATTCTATTGAGGTTTATAGGTGTAGAAAATTCTTGATGTATTCCCTCATCAAGACACAAGTATGGAGTTAGAATTGTCAAATTCCTTCCCAAGGTCACTTCGAATTCTTTGAATTCTACAACCTTGTTCATTTTGCAGACGATTACACAGGTTTTTAATTTTATCAAAGGCTTCATATTTTTCTTTAAGAAGCTCAATCCAAGTAAACTGGAAAAGTCATCTACTACCACAAGAATATATTTTCTGCCACCAAGACTTTCAGTCCTTGTTGGCCCCATTAAATCCATATGTAATAGATCTAAGCATTTAGAGGTAAGAATATCAGTGATCTTTTTATGGGAGGTTCTAATTTGTTTCCCTAATTGACAGGGTCCACAAACCTTGTTAGTCTCCTTTTCTAGTCTAGGTAAACCATCAAACGACTCTGTAATTTTTGTTAAGTCCCAGTAGTTAATGTGACCTAATCTTTGATGCCAAAGATGTGTTATATCAATATTGGATTTGTTGCAAGATACTACAACATCAATGGTAAAACCATAACAATTATCGGATGTTCTTGTTCCATTGAAAACAGATTTTCCCTTAGAGTTAATAACAGAACACATGGTTTTAGTAAATCTTACATAAAATCCTGAATCACATATTTGATTAATGCTTAACAAGTTTGATTTTAGACCTTGTACATAGAGAACATCATTAAAAACTAAAGAACCAGGAAGAGATATAGAACCTTTACCAAGGATTTCGGATTTGCTCCCATCTCCAAAGTTTACAGCACCTCCCTTACCATCTTTAAAATTGGTGAACATGCTTTTGTCCCCACATATGTTTAGAACAGCCACTATCAAGATGCCATGTAAAGTTGCTATTTGCCTTTAAGGCAATATGGGCTACACAACAAGAGTTAGTAGATTTCTTCTTCCAAGCTTGTTTCTCATTTTTCAAAGGGTTTACTTCTGATTTATAAGTTGAATTTGCTGAGTCAATACTTACTTGTAACATCAACTTAATAAATTTAGATTTTGAAACACTGTTGGAGTAATCTCGCTTACTTTCACTTTTAAAGATATCATAACTCTTTGGTTTGATATGACCAATTTTTCTACAATGAAAACAAGTAGGAATAAATGTAGAATTATTAGAGTTAGTAGAAGTGGAGATTTTAGAATTTACCAGTTTCTTTACCTTGATTGGTGGTGCGGGTACAGTATACTTTTCTTTAGTTGCTGGTACAAATACCACCTTATTTGAAGTTGAAGGAACTGATGTCGAACTATTAAATCCCAAACCTCTTTTGTTGGTGTCAGACTGACCAATGCGTAGTATCTTGTCAAGATTGCTGGTTCCCATAGTGAATTTCTTCATCTGAACATCAGCTTGTTCCAGCTCCTTGTTTAACTTCACAACTTGATTTTTAAAAACTTTATTTGTCATGGTAAGCTCTTGAATTTTCTGACTTAGCTCTTCTTTCTCTTTTTCCACTTTCTTTGTGAGTGCAAAAACAACCCAAGAGGGGGGTGAATTGAGTTTTATAAAAACTATCTCTTTTTACGAAAGACCCAAATATGCACAGACCCTTTTCTAAAAGAACAAGAGAGCAGATCTATATAATTAATGAGTCTAATGAAGAATAAAAATAATAGATAATCAAGCACAACAAATAGATAACGACAATAAATGGAGATAAGGATAGAGAGATGACACTGTGATTTTTAGGTGGTTCGGTCAATACTTGCCTACGTCCACCCCCAAGGCTATTGACTTCCTTGGGCTTTCTTCACTATTTTCCAAATAGTAAATACACCTTAGCTTCCCGGGTGCTAAGGAACCTTTACAAAGTGTTTTTTGAGCTTACACTTTAACTCACTCTCACAAATCCTCACAACCTAGAGGATTTCTTTTACCCAACTAGTAGGACAAGTGTTTTCTCCAACACTTACGTGTTTTTCAAGAGTAGGTACAAAAGGAATTTAAGTAAAGACTCTTTAAGTCGAATAAACAAGTATGAAGTACTGAGGTGTGCAAAGAGACAAGATTCTCAAAGAAAGCAAAAGTTGTGAGAAAGATAGCTTTTGTACTCTCCGGAGTCGGAGGGAAGAAATTCATGAAGTTTCAAGACTTCTTAAATCTTGGGCGCTAAGAAAAAAAAACCGTTACAACAGTCTTTTGTAACTTCTGATCAAACTTGGAGTGAACTCGGAACAAACTGCCCGGGCTCTCAAACCATCAAAGCGCCAGTTCCGTGTAGGCAAACTATATGAAGACTCCCAGCAAACCTTCAACATAACTCGATGATCATTAATATTGTTGAACCTCTGGTCCTGAGCAGGACTTCATTAAACATGAACCTCAGGAATAAACTAGGACACGTCATGAAGTATATACGCCAACTAATATACATCTACAAATTATAAGTGTTCTCATACCTCACGCCTTTCACTTTATTTGTCTAAAATAGAAAGCATTGAAGTCATGCCTCTCTCTCTCTTTCATCTCGCTGATGATTTAATTACTTTATATTTCAGGTAGGATAAGCGATGTCCGATTTTTATTATAAGCTCGAGTACCCAACCACCAAAACCCTTTTTTTCATCTCTTCTTGTGTATTCTATCAGTCCTATGTGAGCAATAATATCTAATCGATCCGAACCTCATTTAAGCTTCAAATTTTATCTGCGTACAGCGTACTCGGTTAATTGGCAATTAATTAATTGCGAGCTAACCACTATCATATAATTTGCAGTAAAAGCCGGGTGAACAAAATTATGGAGCTACAGTACCTATAAATATATATATATATATTGCTAATTACTAGATCCGGCCTTAATCTTCTACGAGGCCATTCTTAAGGGCAATCACTTCTGAGTACGAATGTCGTCATTCTTAACTAGATAAAAAAAAAACTCTTGGTGCAATAACTTAAGTAGGCGTGTAGTATAAGCTACATGTTTATAGGATCTGCACTCCGATTTTCACGGATTGTATTGTACAAACCCATACTAATATTAACCTACATAAACTAATATTATATTGTGACGTTTTTTTCAAAGAAATGTACTACAAATTAATTAAGATATACTCTAGAAACATCCTAATATTCCAATTGAATAAGTGATGATCAATTCAGTACTATGACGTAATCTCAATACGAATTGGTTTAACAATTGTGAATTTAACAGAAATGTCGACATCCCTCTTCTAGTGTTCCCATAAATAATATTAAGATTGCCTGCAGGTAGGGTTTTAAGGTTAAAAAAAGAAAGAGATGACATATGTTATGCTAATTAAGATATTGCTTCATTGTATATATCATCTAATTGAAATATTGTGTTGCTCATCTGGTTTAATTCCCAAGTGAAATCGGATATTTAATGCCAAGAGAAAAGGACAAAAATCAGATGTTTCTTCTATATCTCTTGACATGATATAAGATATTCTAGTTAATTTAATGAGAGTCCAAACTTAATTAACAAACACGACGTGGATATTATAAATATATATTTAAAAAAAAACCGCTAAGAAACAACAGTACTACTGTGTCTGTTTTACTACGTATTTTTCTAGTACTACTGCTAGCTACAACAATTTCGGTCTGTAGTGGCGAAATTTTTTGTGACTAAAGATACAATTTTTGTCGCTAAATAGCTTCTGCGACGAAAAAAATTCATCCCAATTTCGACGCTGTAGCTCATTTGCGACAAAAATTTTTGTTCGAACAAGCAATTTCGTCACTAAATTTGTCTAGTTCGTCATTTGGCCAATTATGTTCGAACAAAAACATTTTGTTCCAACATGTGACTGACCAATTTGGTTTTTGGACAATTAGTTTTATCCATTTTTAAATTGCTATTTTGAAGTTCATAAACATACTTGTGTTTTAGTTGTATTTTAAATAAGGTAACGCAATTTTGATAGAGAATATGAAAAAATATTTCCGATTATTAAAATGAAATACAAGAAAACTATTGTTAAATTTATTGAATAGACATTATTCAAAATACAAGAAAACTATTGTTAAATTAGTACAATAAACAAATTTTTTATTCGAGAAACAGGTATATGAAACTTTGCTGACATTACTTCATCCGATTTCTTCGCTTCTTTTCATCGTTTGTGTTCTTTATCTTTTCTAAATTCCTCTGCAAAAGACCAAAATACTCTCATAAACAAAACACTCTTTCCGAAAGAATTTATAACTATGATAAAATCAGAGAAACGACACAAATTTAGAGAATAAATAAGTATGATAAAATCAAATAAACAAACACAGATTCAAAGAGAAGGTAAATCTACATGAAGTTCAATTTGAGCTTTGGTCACATTTTGCTGCACCTCAAATTCAAACTGCATAGAGCAATATGATCCAGGTGATAGATACACTGACCATTTGTGATATCTTGGTTTTCAAGGCCAACAATTGCCTTGGGAAAATTTATAAGAAACAGCCCAAAAATTGTAGCTATTCTTGTGGCTTAGGAAAACCATGCTGCTGGTCATTTAAAAATTAAACAAAAAAGTAATTTAACATCATCACACATTTGTCAAATCTGACACTACAGAGTTGGTGCTGTAGCAGCATTATAGTTTCCTTTGTCAAGATTTCTAGCATTTACGTAGAATTTATCAAATGCTCCACAAAAAGCAAATAAGAATCAGAGTAAGAATTACCTGCAGCAGCCTGATGCAACAGGCCTCAAGTCAGGTTCCCTGCCATCAAAGTTTGATGGGAGTAAATTTTTCAAAGAAGTAACAGAAATCAAAAGGTAACCATATCATTTTGTAGCCCCTAGAGCAAACTTTATGAAAGCTAGTTTTTGCATTTCAAAACCTACAACATACTTAGCCGAGGGGTTTGCCTTCCCAAGCAACTGACTGAACCTGATTTTTAGGGGAAAAAATGACTGAACTTGAATCATGAAAGTAACTTAGCTTTCGATGTGCAAAAGAAACATGGCTCAAAACAATCACCATCAATGAGTAGTAAAAGTTTCTGTGGCAACTTTAATTGACTCCGGTAATGGAACTGTACAAAGGGAGCACTTGTATTTATAATGGATTGCATGAACAGCCACGTACGCTTCTGGAAGTGGCTTTTGAGACCGGAGGGTCATGGCCCCTTAACTTTTTTAAAATTGATTTCGTACCCTCCTAAATCCACTAAATATTTTTAGAGAATTATTACATGTTTGGTTAAGGGTCCTCAAAACTTTTTTTAAAAAAAAAATTAAAAACGTTTTTCAATCCAAACATGATTTTTTCATATAAAAAAATATTTCAATCTTCAATAAAATTTTCTATCTAATCATTGACCTCAATTTCTGTGAAAACAAAAAAAAACAAATTTTTTTTTTTTTTATGAAAACCTATAAAAACTCTTCTAAGAAAAATCTTTCTTTTTAAACATAATTTTTTACTCTCATATTCTCCAAGATAATAAATTTAAAAAAAACTTCTCTTCCCAAACTTCATTTCTATGGACCCTACATTTCACAAACACCTAAAAAAACATGTCAAAATTTTTTTAACCATTATAAAAAAATTGTTTTCAAAACCAAACCAAACATAGCATACTGATCATTGCCATGACAAAAATGTTGCCGTAATTTTGACCTTCATTTTGTTATAGGAAATACCATATAAAAATTAGACAGAATACAGAGAGAGAGAGAGAGAGAGAGAGAGAGAAATGTTTTCAAGGTGGTTTAGTCTTAGACACATGAAGAATTATTAGAGTGACTTGTGAATAAACTTATTATTATACGTACGAATAAGGAGACATTAATTAATATTCTACAGACGTGGTTTAGTCCTAACGATTCTTTTTGAATTATTCAATCAGAATATATCCCAACGTCTTGAATAATGCGAAGTATTGTGTGACCTCATTTAAAGTTTCAAATTTGACCTGCTTACAGCATACTCAGTTAATTGGTAATTACTAATTACTAGCTATAACCACTATCATATAATTTGCAGTAAAAGCCAAGGTGAACAAAATTATGGAGCTGCAGTACCTATATATTTTGCTAATTCTAGATCCGGCCTTAATCTTCTACGAGGCCATTCTTAAGGGCAATCACTTCTGAGTACGAATGTCGTCATTCTTAACTGGAAAAAAAAAAAAAAACTCTTGGCACAATAACTAAAATGTAGGCGTGTAGTATAAGCTACATGTTTATAGGATCGACACTCCGATTTTCACTGATTGTATTGTACAAACCCATAAACTAATATTATATTGTTGTTTGTTTTCAAAGATGCTACAAATTAATTAAGATATATTCTAGAAAGATCCTTATAATATTCCAATTGAATAAGTGATGATCAATTCAGTACTATGACGTAATCTCGATACGAAATGGTTTAACACTTGTGAATTTAACAGAAATGTCGACACCCTCTTCTAGTGTTCCCATAAAGAATAGTAAGATTACCTGCAAGTAGGGTTTTAAGGTTAAAAAAAAAACAGATGACTTATGTTATGCTAATTAAGATATTGCTTCATTTTATACGTCATCTAGAATATATGATAATGGCCAAAAATCAGATGTTTCTTCTATATCTGTTGACATAATATATGATATTCTAGTTAATTTAATGAGAGTCCAAACTTAATTAACAAACACGACGTGGATATTATAAATATATATTAAAAAAAAACCGCTAAGAAACAGCAGTACTACTGCGCCTGTTGTACTACGTATTTGTCCAGTACTACTGCTGTTGGATTTTATCCTACTACGATATAATTAGAAATTCTAATTAAGGTCCTAACCAAACATCTAATTAAACAACAGTAGAATATATATATATATCATTCTTTATCGTACGTCTAATTAAACCTAATACGTTGACAACAAATAAGAATGAATATTTTAATGGGTGCCTTGAAACATACTAATTGTAAAAGAGATGCATCATATGACAAGTAGCCCTTTGTTTGGTTCTTTTGGAATAAACTTGCCGTTTACCCAAACAAAAAAAAAAAATAAAAGAAAGTAGAGCCAATAGCAGCTTAGTCTTCCCACATACATGCATGAACCTAATTATGACAATCGCTTTCACGAGGTTTCGTATACAGAGTCAGGATCATATGGCCAGAACTTGAAAAGCCACTTCGTTTTCTTTAGCGAATTGACAAATAAAGGGGTAATGTTATTGATCATCTCTTAATTATAGGCAAATTATAAACTCGCCCCCTTAACTATGAAAAATACGATTTACGTCCTCTAATTTTTAAAAATCATTAATGTATGCTCCTGTCCAAATCAGCCGTTAAGTCAAACAGAAATGTACGTAAAATGACCGAAATGCCCTCCAAGACAATTTCAAAAATAAATAAATATTTGAGAAATAAATTAAAAATATATATAGATTACTGAAATAGAGTTTCAATAGTTTTATTTAAAAAATATTACCTTTTTTTTAATGAAATTTTAAGTATTTTTAGTAATTTTGTCTTGAATGGTCATTTTGATCACTTTATATGCGTTTTTGCGACTGATTTGGACGGAGGCATACACTGATGATTTTTGAAAGTTAGAGGATGTAAATTGTCATTCTAATAGTTAGGAAGGTGAGATTGCAATTGGCCCATAATTAGAGAGCAAACTATAATATTACGTACCCTACAAATAAATTATAATATACATGGTCTCCATTTATTTGGAACTCTCTTTGATCAGTATTGTAAAGAAGACGCCACAAATATCAGAGAATTGGTCATCAAAAAACCTCCATGCATGTCATCAACCTTCCATATATATATATACCATCCATGATGGAGTAAACGGTCCGAATTTGGGTTAGATCTAATTTCGAATGGTGCATCACACGACTCGGGCCTGCAGAATGACGTGCATGCTGGCAAACCGTACGTGCTCAATTGTGTCTAATTTGTCGAGCTTAAGTATAACATCTGCAGACTGCTCAAACGTTCTTATCAGATGGTTAACAAGGATGTGTTAGCTAGATAAGATTCACGACTATTAAACTTGAACTTTAAAGTCAACGGCAATTAATCTTTTGTCCATTAGCTCTTGTTGTCCATGTCAATAAATGGGCATATAATTGAGTCAAATCTCGGTAATTAAGGCCTTCTGTATGCATGTTGTCAACCAGGGCGGCTGGGCAATTTTTCAAGTTATGCAGAGAATAAACCACAAAATAAATCCTCAAGGGTTCGAATTCATGAGTCACAATAGTAAGTCATCCTAATAATTTTTTTTTGATAATTTATTAATGAGTTATGGACTGTCCAAATCGATTAATTAGTTAACATATTAAGGGTTCAATCACTATATTTTTTCTATTATTTTTTTTGATAATTTATTCTGGACCGTCCATAAATGTCATTAATATGGATAGCTGAATGTTACGAAACATTTATTAGAACTTATTAAAAATCTTACTATTAGGACTGAATCCGAATCACTTAGTAGAGATTCCAATGTCCTAAGAAAGAAGAGAAGAATATATCCTTTTTAGAACATGAAATAAAGCTATGATCTTTACTTTTTCACTTCATGACTTATCTTGTTCTATTTTGAGGGGGAGGGGGAGGAGGGAAGCTCTCAATGTGCAAGTAGTACTGAGAGTGAAAGCTATTCGAAAAGTTGCTAATCATTAGATATATAAATCTACTTACCAATAATTGTATTACACATAAACTTACAACTCATGAACACTACCATGCGAGTTGCATAGTATGACAGCTTTAGATGAACTTGAAGTAAGCTTCAAGTCAACCGTACAATTTGTAGCTACTAGTAGTACCAATTAGGAACACATAGCTTAAGAAAAGATACACTGGACGTCCCTCGTTGGTGAACAATTCGATGTAGAAACACTCTATTCTGGTAAAGCGATATATGCCAAATCCTCTCTGGAAGGGATTCAGTCAAAATTGGCAAGTCCATCAGAATATCTTAGCCCGTTTTCCATATTGTTTTGGGTTACTGGGTGATTTTTTATGGGCTGAATGAATGTTACCACTCTATCTTTTCGAAAGGTTAGGTAGATGACTGCGAGAATATAGACCACCATTAGGGGGAACACTAAGATACCAACGAACACATTTGCAACCTTCGGTAAGTTGTTGTTAATCATCCAACCTACAAAACCTGTGCTTAGGTAGTAAATGTTGATGCCAATGATTCCTAGGCCCAGGATCCATGATACCACAATAATCTACAATCATAATTTTTTAGATGCTTAGCAGTGGAGACAGAGAAGACAACCCACAACTACTAAACAATTGTTGACTGAAATAGAAGGATAAGTTAGCCCAACATAAAAAAAATAAGCTGGCACAACCCAACTCATGCTCAATTGAACTGTTTTTTTCTCAAGAGAAATGGCCTAGAAAAGAGACAATAAAGGGAAAACAATAAAGAAAACAACTCACATATATTGAATTCTTGTGAGGTCCCATCTTGGTGGTACTGCTACTGAATTTAAGAAGAGGGATTAGAGCAAATGGAAGCTCAAACGAGAGTATCATCTGCATGCAAGAACTGGTTATGTTACTAGAGAAATGTACAAGAATCCTTTAGTTTGGCCATTTGAAAGTAGAAATATATAGTTTGCAAGTTACAAACCGATGCGATGATGATGAGTCGGCCTGCTCCTGAAGATCCACTGATAATTGAAACTATAAGACTAGGTGTAATGGCAATGCACCTAGTCATCAGGTTCTAGTCCATTTCTTCATCTTAATGTCCAAGAAATCCTAAAAAACCACACCATCCTTAAAACAGTTCAGGTATAAGTCAGGTGTACTTCAAATATACTATAGTATAGCTGATATTTGACATATATCAGCAAAATATAAAATCTTATATGCATATCATTTAAGACCTGCATGATGAATTGTTCTGCATAAGTGCCTGTGATGATGGAGCTTTGCCCTGAGGCCAGTAATGCAATGGCATAAACAGTTGAGCTTGACCGACCCAGCACATTCTATATATACATAAAACGATAAAGAAAGTTACATGTTAGAGTGCTATTGTTTATAATATATGATTCAATTGAATTTAAACAACTCGATAACGATTTTGAACCTTGAGAAGGAATGAGGCTGAGTTAAGATTTATATTATTGCATCTATCTGCATTCTCAGTTGAGAGGTTATTAGCTGTGCAAACAGTGCCAGATACAGAAACAACTGCAACATTGATTAGAAATACGATAAGCAGTGCGAATCCGCTCTCTATCAGGAAGTATCGACATGCATCCTGTAATATTACACGACAAAGAAAATTAATATATATAGATCAATTTAATTTTGTTTCAAAATTAAGCTAGCGGAAATATTCAATCAACAAATTAGAAGGGAATTTAATTATTTGACAAAACTTTCATACTTTATGTGGTACACATGAGGGGTCCAAATTCTTCCTCAACCAGAGAGATGCAATAGGAATTGGAGAAATTAAACGGAAGGTTTGAACTTATAAACAATCATTTAAAACGAATATCGTAAATTAACACAAAACTTGTGTAAAGAACCTAAGCTGATATGAATATCAATGTGCGTACATGGCTGCATGGGTATTAAAATCCTCCAATTACTTAATTATCCTGTAAATATCTTCTCCAGTACTTAATATTAATGAAGGGAGCATTTATAAATCTCACTTTTTTAAGGGGAATATATAATATATATGCACGAAAGCTGACTTACATTGATGCCACGGACAGAAGTGGGTATTTTTCTGGATAGCACAAGAGCCGAGTGGAGGAAGAGATTGTGCCTAATTAATGATCATAAATAAATGGACCAAATTAATAAAATCCAGTATATACGCAAAAATCCAATATATAGAGTTATGCTGTACTGGAATATTGAATAAGCCATACATATATATATATATATATATAAATTATTTATGCAACAATGAGTACTATATTATATAAATTTGGAGTTGAGGCGCAGTTACAACATATATATGAGGGATCGTACGGCATGATAAGGGCACCCAAGAGGGCGATGGCATCGCCGGTGGCTCCTTGACCTTTGAGCTTGGGTATGAACATTCCCTTTAGCACCTCATCAGCTGGAGGCTTTACGTAACTCATTTCCCCAAAGAAACAAGCAGCCATCACGAAGACCAGCACTGCTATCAGCATTTCCAGCTTCCTAACCTGGTCACAGCTCACAAGATTTTAGAAAGAAAATAAGTAGAACTTAAATTAAATTAATTAAGAAGAAAGAAACTGAGAAAATTTAGCTCTTTGATCATCTCCTCCAAGGAGTAATTTGAAGTTTATAGTTGTTTGACAGTATTTTATAAAATATACACCTTTTCATTTAATACAAATCTAATTATGTTTTGATCACTAATTTTATCCTTTTATCAATGAAGATAAAAAAACAAATTAATATCTAAGAACAAATTCCCTAATAATATTTAAACAACAAGGCTTTATTTTTCATCTGTAGAACTGAAGCTTAATGATTGAACTTGGTTTACTTTGGGAAAAGAACTAGATATAGAGGCAAATTAGATATTAAAGTGAAGAGTGTAGAATATAGAGGCAAATTAGATACCTTTTGCTGACAAAACGTTTATGCACACATGTCATGTCAGGAAGAAAGAGGAAAGCACATAAAGGAGTTGAAAAAAGTTTGTAGTAAGTGGGAAAAGTCATGAATTAGGAGGCCTCGTGCGAAGAAAGGAGAAGAAAAATCAAAAGCAGATTCAATGATTTTTCAACCTCGAAGCATTAGTCAGTACTAAACATCCAAATAGACCCTTGGAAGAAAGAAGATTATTCAGAAATATAGGTAGTTTCAGTAAAGTTTACATTTCGAATACTACTAACTATAGATCGATCGATCATGAGTATTATTAACCTAATGGCCTGAAATGGAAGGTATTTCTTAGGGTTTATTAATTTTAAGAACGTCGACAACTTTATACGTACGGACCCGACAGAAGTGAAGCATTTAGTTAGATAAACGTATAAAGGGAGTAGTTTAAAAGACCAAGTCATGATGCAGCTAGCCATCATGAATATATGCCTTAAAATATCTAAAAGTAAGAAGCCAAATCCACCAAATCCTTCCAAGACCCCAACTGTTCCCATCACGTGGATGATATATCGACATGCATATACGGACAAAAGACCATGGAGAAAATCCACCACGTAAGGAAGAGTCAGACAAGTGTATTGAATCCTCATTCAATTTCGACCATGGGATCAGGCAATTATGACCATGGATCCATCGGTGAAAGATATAAGGGATCATCTAAATTATGACCATTTTGTAGTTCACCTGTATTTATATAATGTGGCCTATTTATTATTATCAGTATCCATAAAATTAATTGGATATACAAATGAAATTCATAATTTCTTTCAGACTACATGAGGAAACGAACCTATATTGCAGAGAAAGTACGTACGCAGCTAGCTGATTAGCAAACGCATGAAATTCATAATTTCTCAATTCTTTAATGTTACCATATATGTGTTAGAAAAAAAAAACACAGAGAAAAGGACATAAAGGATTTCAAATTGTTTTTTTTTTTTTAATAAAATGGAAAAAGGGCATGAATTATCCAAATTTCTTAAGTAGTTAATGGACCAAAAACATATATATTATTTAAAAAAATTAATACTTGCTGTTGATAACTTTAATTTCTTGACCGATAGATTACCCCGTATCTCTGCAGGCCTAAAAATAAGAGAGTGCTTAAGCCAGTTAATAGAACTCCAGCCCATATTGGGATGTGGAACAGTATATTCAGAGCAAAAGCTGTCCCGATCACTGCAAATCATAAAAAAACAACAAAGGTTCGTCAATGAGATTATCTATATATGGTATGCTTTTTTCTTGTTTATTATAAATATTCCGCTTTCATTTTCAGAATGCAGAAGATGGGGACTCCTGAGAAGAAATCACAGAATGATCAAAGCCGGAGCACACACGGCAATTAAAGGATGCATTTTCCATTTCCTTTTGTCTTGAAGAAGCACATGCAAGAGAGAGAAAACATATTATTGAAGAACAAAATAAGTTAAATTGTAGACCTTCGGGTATATCGGCAGTTATGACAGCAATCTCGGCTAGCAACCACAGGCAATACTTCGCATATCTTGGGTACTCGGCCTTGCATAATTCTGAAAGGTGTTTTCCCGAGGACCGGGTATATAATCAATCATAATCTCAATTAGCTATTCACTTGTACAAAAATTCGTGATAGAGAGGATCGATGTTCATTTCATGATATTCCTTTTAGGAAAGAATTTGACTCCTTTAATTGCAGCTTACTTGTGCTTACACCAAGATTTGCAGCCAACGATTGGATTATGAGTGCAAAAATCATTCCAATGAGTACCACCCAGAGTAGCTGAAAAATACGAAATATAGAGCACACTTTAGTAAAAGTAACAGAACGCTGAGATTCTATGATCTCAAATAATTGTAGCAGTTTTCTTGCATGCTTTCATTTCTTTTTAATTTTTGTTTTATTTGTTCTGTCCTTCTGATATTCTTGTTCGGGATAATTCTTGTCTTTAAAGAAACTTGGCCATTGTTTCTGTTTTGATGATTACCTCATATCTATGACTTGCTCCGCTTGCAGATCAGTTTCCACTTGAGACATAAAAATGATATCAATTGTCGAGTAAATACATGCAGAGAAAGAGATAAGAGGGCGGGAGGCAGAGAGAGACTCACAATTGCCCGGGTTAAGCCTTCCACCAAGAGTATGATGGAACATTTCAAAAAATTCCAATAATACCACCCAGAATAGCTGAAAATATAGAGAGAGGTAGAGCCCTCACAATTAATCCCAGGCTATCAAAAAATGAATTTTAACTCCCCACTCAAACAATGGTCCAGAATTAAGGATCATCGATAGAAAGGTTAATTACAAAAGATTTCATCACAAACAACCTTATGCCACAAATCTATAAATTTTTTTAATTTGTATGAATTTTGTTTTTTTTGTTTAATAATGGAAAGGTTTTTTGAAGCATGGAGTCGTCTAATAAAATTTGCTACTAGTTTCTGAAATAGATACTAGTTTTAAAGACTCGTATTGAGTTTAGGCCAAATGATATTGTTACTGACCCAGGATTACGTAAATCCATTGAAAATATTGATGCTAGGATTATTGATCAAGTCGTAGGAGTAATCAAAGGTTTGTCAACCCGTAGCATAATTTTCTTAGGAGAAAAAGTGATAAGATGACCAAATAGTGTTTGAGGGGAAATTTTTGAAACTATAAAGAACGAAGGTTTTATTTTCAGAATAAAAAATTTTGATAATAGTTTATGTGTATTTCAATATTTTTAATATTTTTAGTCTTTAATTTTAATATTGTAATTCTAAGACAATTTTTAGCATTACGTATAAAAAAAATTTCAGTCATTTTGCTTTAAAAGTTCACCATGGTTGACTTCTAATCCTGGTTTCGCCACTGGATCCAGGGCCTACGTATGAGAGAAACTTTCTCCATCCAGATTTCTGGAACATCAGAAAAATCAGCCAAGTACATGGATCATACTCAAATACTGTTGAGCCCTCAGAAATTAATCCAGGAAAGTTAGACAGAGTGAAAACATCATTTAAACTCGGGCACATGTACTAATGGTCGTAAAAAGGGAATTGCATGACCTTTATGCATGTTGAAGAAAGAAAGAGGGACATATGAGAGTGATATATATACCTGGTGATTAGGGTCTTCAATATCTTGATCAAACTGCTTGTCCTACTAATCAAATCGATGGAGGGTGAGAAAATCTCTTTCTCCACTTTAAAGGTTGCTATGCGGTTAGTTCCTCCACCCAATGACGATGGAACTACGCCATTCACTTGATGCTGTTGCTGCTCCAGGCTTCCCATCTCTCTCTCTCTCTATGCGGCAACTTCAATAAACTCCTGCAAGTGGAACTGACAAAGGGAGTCCTGTATTTATAGGCATGAATATGGACTACAAGTCAAGTGTCAATTAGAACCTGAGATAGGAGTGCCAAAGTAGTATTCCGAAGGAAATTTAAATTATAACAAAAGATTTTCTGTTGTAGCTTTAGATTAATGGTAGCGTACTTATTAGTATTCAGTTTTGAATCTTTGGTTTCTCTATATATAGAAAGTCACTGAATGAATATACCATCAGCCATATATATATATATATAGGTAAATTTTAATTGTAGATAGAATTATTAATTATATATGTGTTTTTGTGCATTGCCTGATCATATAATATTCCAGAAACGTAATTTAATAAAATGTACACTAATATTGCCTTACAAACTAATATAAGCTAACATTATTTTCACAAATATTACGTACGCCCTCACGCACGTTACACACACATATATTAAAAGAAAAGAACTCGACATTATTTTTAATTAGTGGATCAACATATAACTAAGACTAATATAAGATATAACTGTATTTTCACAAATATTGCCTCTCACACACACTAATTAATACATATAATAGACGGAATGTTGAGTGCGCGCAGAAATGTCAACCTTCAAAAAATCAAGAAAATATCATAACAAGAAAAGCAAAAAAAAAATTCCAGATAAATTTTATAAACAAAAATACAAATCAAATAAAAAGAATAAAATTAGTAAGGTAAAGTGTTACAAATATTGAAAATTAAGACAATATATACATGTAAAGTAAAAGATAAAATTAATCAACTAGAAATACTCCTTGAAGAAAAAGAAAGATTATATTCAATTTTAGAATTACACGACAAAAATGATGAGTAAAAATAAACTAATAAAAGAATTCCTATATATATATATATATATAGACTTTAGATGGCTCAATCCCCGGTTGGCGTGTTTTCCTTGTTAGTGAAGACATATATAGAGAAATACAAACAATGTCTTAATTAGTGTAAGATTAAGGCTTAATTAGTCCACTAGTACTTAGAGTATTCTTTTAATTTTTAATTAGTCCCATAAATAAAATTGTCGACACCTCTCTTCTATTGTTCCCATAAACAATAATATGTATTGCCAGCAAGTAAGGTTTCGGGTTAAAAAGAAGAAGAAGAAAACTTAGGTTACGTAAGATGCTTCAATATTTAATAGATCTAATTGCAATATTACGATGCATACAAATCAACTCATTTCAATGAGACCTGTTGCATTGCCGCTGATCTAATTCTCAAGTGAAATCAATTCATATTTGTGACTAGAAAAAAAAAAAAAAAAGAAGAACAAAAATCAGATTTTTTTCAATATCCGTTGGCACGATATAGGATATTATTCTAGTTAATTCAAGGACCAAACTTAGCAAAAAGTAGAGGGTAAAAAAAAAACCCTACGAAACAGAGCCTGCTTGCTGCTGTACTAGATGTGTTGTTAAGTAAAAAACGCATGGAGATCGAAGATCATTCTTTATCATCTACTCAAACCTAATACACTAACGATAAATAAGATTAATGAATACTCTAATGGGTGCATGAAACCTAATATAAATAACATCATACTCCAAGTAGAGCCAATTTGTGGCATGACCCATGCAGCACATATATAGAGTCTCCACAGATACCTTATTACAATCGCTTTCAAGGTTCCGTAACAAAGGTACAGGACATATGTTAATTTCAAGAAGAAATGGGAAAGAACATAAAGGAGTTGAAAAAAGTTCGTAGTAAGTGGGAAAAGGAGGCCTCGTGCGAAGAAAGGAGAAGAAAAATCAAAAGCAGATTCAATGATTTTTCAACCTCGAAGCATTAGTCAGTACTAATAGACCCTTGGAAGAAAGAAGATCATGATTCAGAAATAGAGGTAGTTTCAGTAAAGTTTACATGATTTCGAATACTCATGAGTATTATTAACCTAATGGCCTGAAATGGAAGGTATTTCTTAGGGTTTACTAATTTTAAGAACATCTACAACTTTTTCCGTACGGACCTGACAGAAATGAAGCATTTAGTTAGATAAACGTATAAAGGGAGTAGTTTAAAAGACCAAGTCATGATGCAGCTAGCCATCATGAATATCTGCCTTAAAATATCTAAAAATAAGAGGCCAAATCCGCCAAATCCTTCCAAGATCCCAACTGTTCCCATCATATACGGACAAAAGACCATGGCGAAAATCCACCACGTAAGGAAGAGTTAGACAAGTGTATTGAATCCTCATTCAATTTCGGCAGGTCATGAGCTGCATTATTCTATCCGGTCTCGACTGTGGGATCAGGCAATCAAGAGCATGATGGGGCTCAAAAATCATTAATACCACAGGGATGGATGATGGATCCATCGGTGTAAGATGACAACACAAGTTTAGACCCATTACTATACCTAGAGGGAGAGTGAATAGGTATCAAAAATTGAAGAATTTAATCTATCACAGAAAAATACCAATTCAAATATCAATTAAATGCAAATATGAAATCTGGGATTCCAGATGTCTAACCTTAGACTGACTAAAAAATAATTTTTGATAGAACAGTAAAATCTTTATTTCAAGATTGTTTATGAAGTAGACGGTTCAAGACTCAATATACAATTTCCGAACCTAGAATGGGGGTTGAATAGATTCTTAAAATTCTAGGTCTTTTTAAAACTTACAACTGCATAATCTCACAAGCTTTATCAGCAAATTTCAAGGACACTCAATCAACAGTATACTATGCGGAATTAACAAATCAATATGGACAAGTTATTGCAGATTATCAATGCCACAATATAATCAAGACTTTCTTTCTTAATCAAATAAACAAAAGAATGACAATCGCAAAGCAACTAATTTATCTACGTAATCACAATCACACAAAGACACCAAGATTGGTTACGAAGAGAAAACTCACTTGAAAGAATCTTTCAAGAAGTAAAAACTCTCCCGGCCAGAGAAGGCTAGTTTAAGCGAATCCACTAGAAACTTCAAACTCGATACACAGTGATCTATAAACTACCCAACACCCCGTTGCTAGTCTATTCTACTGTTACCTTACCTGGAATACAACATCCAGATCTACCTCTTGCAGGGAACGAGGAACTCCTCTTCCATTTGAAATTCTTGATTCCGAAAAACCAAACTTTACAGCCAAGCCAATCTTTCCACACACCACATGCAATTGGCTTCTTCACAACTTGGATAGATCTCCAGCAACTTCAGAGTTTACCTTCTTAATCAAGGTTTATCTTGGTGATCAAAATCGAATCTGAGATAATGGGGGAAAGAAAGATCTCACAGGATTCAATCTCAGTTCTCACGCAACAGACTACAGAAACATTAACAGCGAGGGTATCTTGAAGAAGGCTCTGGAAGCAAGGTCTCTCAAGGTATATCTTTTTGGAATGTTATGAGAGAATGTGAAAAGAATGGTTTTTATTCTCTAGAGAGTCGGAAGAAAGGTTCTCACAAAGGTTCTAGACTTCTTGAATCTTGAGCGCATCTGTTAAAACAGTTATAACAGTCTTTCGCCAGTTCTGATCAAACTGTGCATGAACTCTGATCAAACTTCGAGTGCTTCACAAATATTAGCGCTCCGACTTCGCGTTAGTGAACTCCACGCAAACTTCAATCAAATCTTGACCATTCCCAGATGACTACTAAATTGTTGAACCACTTGGTCTTGAGCAGGACTTCAATAAATACACAAATCTCAGGAATAACACAGACATGTCATGAAGTCTTTACGCCAACTAAAATACATTAACAATTTAATTAAGGTACCAAACTCTTAATTAATCAATCAAGATGAATAAAGATATTAATAAAACCACAAGAACAGCTTAAGTAAAATAAACAAGTAACCAAGACAATGAAGACAAGGAATTTTGGTTACGAAGTGAAAATCTCTTGAGGATGTCTTACTCCAAGAGATAAAGACACTCCGAGTGTGCAAAGGTACACCAACTGATCTACTAAGAACTTTCAAACTTTACAAGATGGTGATCCCAAGTAAAATCCTTCACTTTTTCTGATCCCAACTTCAATAAAGCCACCCAAGAAACCTTCTTGGCTGGTGCCTAGCATGCAATTCAATGAACAATAACTCCAGTCAGTTCTTACACAGATGCCGACGAACTCGTCAGCTCTTCAATCTTCTAAAACTTCAACAGCAACTTTTCTTTATATTCTCTTATATTTCTATGTGAAGAAACTCTTCCATAGATCTTCTTTTCTCCTTTGCAAAATATTCCACTTTCCTAGTACTTTCTCTTTCTCTTTCGTTGAAGAGCTTCTCTCTTTCACTTCGTGGCAGAAAGCATGAAATTTAGACTACACTGTGAAAGTGAATAGCTATTTGAAAAGTTGCTAATCATTATATATATAAAGTTATTTAGCATTAATTGGTATTACACATAAACTTACAACTGAATACAACCATGCAAGTTGAATAGTATGAGAGCTTTAATAGATGAGCTCGAAGTAAACTCCAAGTACTCAACCGTACAATTTGTTAGCTACTAGCAGTTCACCAAGGAACCCATAGCTCCTTCTAAAAAGATAGGCTAGAGGTCCATCGTTGGTGAACAATTTCAAGTTGGAAACCCTCTATTCTGGTAAAGGGATATCATCCAAATCTGTTGGTTTTTGTTCACAATTGATATTTTGATGATTTCATTAAATGGATTAAGTTTACAAAATGGACATCTTCAAAGACAAAGACATTTTTATCAAAGAGCCAAAGACAAGAAGATTGAAGATCAAGACGATGCAAGGAGCTCAAAAGTGAAGATTCAAGACCATAGGGTATAATCTTGTAACTCTTAGTTTCACTTTTGACAAGGAATTGAATCGTACGCTTGCATATCTTTCAATACGTGCATAAACCGTTTTACCTTTTGCTTGGAAGATCAAAATGTTTTTAATGGTTTTAGAACATCCCCAATCAACTCCCAGACCTTTTATATATTTATGGGAAGTTAATCTTTAAAATTGGGTATTTTAAAGTGGCCAAAATCGTGGTTTTAAAGGACCAGATCATGTGCTTAAGTTTAGGAGGTCATAATGTAGAAATCAGAACGGCTATATTTTCAAAAAAATCAGTCGACCATACTTTGACTGTTTGGTATAGCGGTCGACCAGTTGTTTTTGAAAATATAGCCGTTCTGATTTCTGACATTATGACCTCCTAAACTTAAGCATTTTTCTACCAAATACGCACGCATACATGAGTATTAAAATTCTGCAATTACTTAATTATCGTCTAAAAATCTTCTCCAGTACTTAATATCAATGAAGGGAGCATTTATAAATCTTTCACTTTTTTAAGGGGAATATATAATATATATGCACGAAAGCTGACTTACATTGATGCCATGGACAGAAGTGGGTATTTTTCTGGATAGCACAAGAGCCGAGTGGAGGAAAAGATTGTGCCTAATGATCATAAAGAAATGGACCAAATTAATAAAATTCAGTATATACGCAAAAATAATATATATAGAGAGTTATATGCTGTACTGGATATATATATATAGATACACAAATTAATTACACATTATTTATGCGACAATGAGTACTATATTATATATATTTGTAGTTCAGGCGTTGTATCTGATAAATATACAACATATGTAAGAGGTTTCGTACGGCATGATAAGGGCATCGAAGAGGGCGATGGCATCGCCGAGGGCTCATCGGCCTGTGAGCTTGGGTATGAACATTCCCTTTAGCACCTCATCAGCTGGAGGCTTTACGTAACTCATTTCCGCAAAGAAACAAGCAGCCATCACGAAGACCATCACTGCTATCAGCATTTCCAGCTTCCTAACCTGGTCACTCGCAAGATTTTAGAAAGAAAATAACTAGAACAGAAATTAATAAATTAAGAAGAAAGAAGAGAAAATTTAGGTCTTTGATCATCTCCAAGGAGTAATTTGAAGTTCAGCTGCTTGACAGTATTTTATAAAATATACGCCTTCTCATTTAATTCAAATCTAATTATGTTTTGATCACTAATTTGATCGGTCCTCTTATAAATCACGATAAAAAAAAAAAAAAAACATTAATATCTGACAACAAATTCTCTAATAATTAAAAAAAAAAAATTTTTTTTTCATCTAACTGAAGCTTAATGATGAACTTGGTTTGACTTTGTGAAAAGGACTCTTGCTAATTTTATAGTAGGTGCATGTAGCATTAATCAAGAGAAGAGTTTAGCATGGAGGCAAACATCTACCTCATTCGCATATATGTTAGGAAGAAAGAGGAAAGGAGATAAAGGAGTTGAAAAAATTCTATAGAAGTGGAAAAAGGGTATGAATTAGGAGGCCTCGTGCGGAGAAAGGAGAAGAAAAATCAAAAGCAGATTCAATGATTTTTCAACCGTTCTAAGCATAAGTCATAAGAAAGAAGGTTATGGATTTCATAAATGGAGGTAGTTTCAGTAATGTTTACATTTCGAATACTGCTAACTATAGATCAATCTTGATTATTATTTCTTAGGGTTTATAAAGTTTAAGAAAGTAAACTTTATACGTACGGACCCGAAAGAAGTGAAGCATTTGGTTAGGTAAATGTATAAAGGATAAACAGGAAGAAAAGAATTAACGAGAAGCCCTAGCCTATAGCTCACGAGTGGAGTACTTTAAAAGACCAACTCATGATGCAGCCATTATGGATATCTGCATTAAAATATCTGAAAATAAGAAGCCAAATCCACCAAATCCTTCCCAGAGCACCCCAACTTTTTCCATCATATACTTGTTAATATCTAGAAAGAACGTACGTAGCTAGCTGATCAGCAAACTCATGAAATTCATAATTTCTCAAGTAGTTAATGGACCAACAAAATATTCTGCCCAAAACTAATTTCTTGGTCACTAATAAATTATATATATATACCTCGTATCTCTTCAGGCCAAGAAGCAGGAAAGTGCTTAAGCCCATGATAAGAACTCCAGCCCATATGACACCGTTCGACCTCTCAGTAAACCGTCTGGAGGCTTATCTAGCCATCCAAACGGTTTTTAAAGATCAAATTTTTTTTTATAGCTCATACCATTCAATTTATTACTAAGTTTTAAATAACCAAAGTGTGTCCGTGACAAGTATATTAGTTACAAATATAAACTCAAGTGTGTTAATAACATTAATAACCCTAAGCGTGTTAGGTAGTAGTTTTGAAGTTTGAAAAGTGTAACAAAATGAGAAACACAACATAAATTAACATGTTGTACTAAGATGAATAAATAGAAATAACATAACTATATCAAATGTCCTCAAAACATAATATAAACAAAATAACATAAAATAAAGCTAGATACATGTCCTTAAAACATAAAATAAAAACGAATAACATAAACTATTGCTCCTCATCCATGAGATGTAGAACGTCACGTACACACTTCATGTGCTCCTCCATCTGACCGATCCGCAAAGTCAAGGCATGTAACTGTGCACTAGATGCCACGGCCTTCAGATCAGACCGAACTGCATCCACCTCCTTCTTCCACTGAGAGTCCTGTTGGCCGACCTTACTCTTCCAGAGCCGTAAGCCGAGCACTGATATCACTTAAAATCTGATGGGTGGGCTGCATGACCGCATGCACAATCTCACTCAGCTCGGCCTTAGATCCTCTACCCAACTCGGTCACTCTGCCTAAAGTCCCCGGATCGAGCTCTAACCCTGATCTTGCTCCTCAGTCCTGTGAGGCTGCTTCTGTCGTCTACCAATAGTTACCTGCACTGTACTCAGCGTTCGGAGTGTCTGGGCCATGGAACGCGAGAAGGTAGTCTTGTTGATCACCCAAGTGGATACCCCTTTGTCTGTCAAGACCCTCGGGTACTAGCATAGCGTGCAGGAACTGAGTCAGTAGAACACCGTACAACAGAGAAACAGCCGTATCGGTATTTAGGGCCTTTGCACGAACGAACTGGAATATGTATGATGCCAAATCAACTGGCTCCCCCCATGCAACTAGGTACATGAACTCTGCTCAGTGAAAAGAAAGCTCAATCATGTGCTTCTTCGTGTCGATACAGTAGGATACGATCAGGTGCATGATCCGCCAAAAAGGAAGTAGCTGCCCATATTGCATGTTGCTTCCCTCCAAAATAACTGTATCCAAACCGAGCATCATCCAAAATACCTCAGCTTTAGGAGATCGGCCCTCCTCAGAAAGCGGTAAGTTAAGGAACGTTGCCATAGGCCTCTCATAGCCCATGAACCTCGCTAGCTCGTCTGGCAAAAACGTGACCTGGGTGTTACAAACGGTGACCTCCCAACCAAGCTCTAAGATGTTAGGCACCCGCAGAATAGTGATATGAATTCTCGCACCAGATACATGGACATAGAACTGTCCTCTGAAGGAACGGTACCCAACTCACCTGCTCTACCACCTCCGGAAGTGTCTGAACCTCAAATCAAAGATCATTGAAATCAGCCAATGCAATCTGCCCTCAATAACTATCGAGCGGGACATGCTGCTCCACCGATAGAGCTAGAGCGGGAGCTGGCTCAGGATCTGCCTAGCTGTTGGAAGCCTCGGTATCGAAATGTGGACGTATGCTCATTTTTTTAATCTGCACAAAAATGTTTGCACGGTTAGAAAAGGCATTCACACTGAAGAAAAAATCATTTGCATGGTTAGACAAGACGTTCGCATATTTAAGTAATTGTTTGTTAGTCCTCCCTGCGAACGGATGGCATATATACAAATACTTGGTGAAAACGATGACATTTTCACTAAACACAGTCGAACAATGAATGATAGCCATCTGAACGGTGAATAAAGAAAACAAATATTCAAATTAAATATAAAAAGGCGTCCAAACTGCTTGGATAAGCTGTCCAGGCAGATTCTAACGGATAGCATAAATTTCTACCACTGTGAAAACGATGACGTTTTCACCAAAAATGTCCGAACATCGAGCAACAGCTATCCGAACAGGGAACACAGAAATAAACTATCCAAATTAAATATATACACCCATCCAGACTGCTTGGATAAAGCGTCCAGATACTTTCAAAATGACAACGTATTCCTTTTAGGATACTACTAGGTGTCTGAACAACTGAAAAAAATGTTTGGACGCATCGTGGAAGACGACCGAGTTAACTCACCATGGCAACCTCCCTCCACCTCCCACACACTCCAAATACACTACCAAATCTCAACAAATACACTCAAAACAATCCGAACACTTAGCACAATCAATTTCTATATAAAAATCAATCAAAAAACACAATGTAGTATACAAAAATGGGATTGAAATTTTATACGTAAAAAAATTTTAAAAAAAAATTTGTCGCTAAAATCATGCTAAAATGAATAAAACATACCTGGATGTGATTAGGGCCTCGAATGAATGAGTTTAAGTCAAGATTTGGGAAGAAAACACGTGAGAGTTGAAAGATTTTTTATTAAAAAAAAAAAAAGCCAGTCGAACTGAAAATGTCGAACCTGTTCATATTTGACAATCCATGGAAGCCGTCCGGACGGGTGTTCCCTTGTTCGACACTTTTCAGCACACGGGGCCCAATGAAAGTCTACCGCATTAAATGACAAACTTTGAACCGTTTAAAACTTTTTGAAACATTAAAAGCTCCGATGATTGCATATCTGGACAATATTCTCCTAACATCATGCGACGTGGAAGCACACGTTTGGCTGAATAAACACCACGTCATGTCCGAAGGCTCTGCAACCGTCTGGATGGTTACAGTTGTTTTCAACCGTCGTCTTGGGTAAATATGTGTAAGCCATGCGACTATTATATAGACGTTTGGACGGTATTCGTTTGCTCCAACATTGTATCGTTTTCATCTTACATCCAGACGTGTTGCTAAACCGTTCAGACGCTTAAGTTGTTTTCAACCATCATCCTCATTAAACACGTGTAAGCCATGCGACTGCGATATATGTCCAGATGATTTTTTTCGTGTGTTCCAACGTTGTCAATTAATGTTACATCCTGAACGGGATGTTACAATGTGGAACGCTTAGCAGATTTATTTAACATTATTAATTCATTAATTGATTATGGATCCTATTTAATTCACTCAATTTAATTTATTTAAATCAATTAACTAACTAAATGTAATTCAACACAAAATTTTAACTTAATTTATTTATTTTAAATACATAAAAAAAAATATAAATATAGTTAAGCATACTTTTATACTAAACATCCATATAACTAATTTTGCTAACCATTCGGTTAACTTCATAATGTACTAATCATCCATTTAATTGTACTAATAATAATCGTTTGTTTTAATTTAATAAATTTAAACTAATGAAAAACATAATTAATATAAAATATCAAAAATAATCAAAATACCGAACAAAAAACACAATCATAAAGTCTAGTACAAGCCGGAGACAGACAAGCATAAGTAAATAATAGAAAAAACATAAATAGGAGACTAGTCCGAATCACAAGCCGGAAACTAACTAAGCATAAGTCATAGACTAGTCTAAATTCATGAAGACAAGCTGACTAGTCTAGATCTTGTCCAAGGGCGTAATGAACATGCTCCAACTGCTCCTCCATATTATCCACCTGTTTGATGAGTGTTCTAAGCTATATTGGAACAATATTGTGAGACTAGTACAACTGGGACACGTGTGCTATCACGGAATCAGTTCATTCCACATAGCAATAACCTCCTCCCTCAGACCCCTCTCCATTAGAGCAAAATTATTCTCCAGAGCGGTTAAGCCGGTATGGAGCTCCATGTACAACGTATACGTCGGCTCCTCTATAGCCTAGATACTCTCCCTCAGCTCCCCTACTAAAGCATCCACCCAAGCTGGTTTGCTCTGTCTATGCCCTAACCTTGGTGATACTTTTCTCGAAGAGATCCATGGCCAACCTAACAAAATTTGTTCAAACGTAAGCATAACCCGTTCACACATAAGTCAAACCGGCGACGTTTCTATTTAGAAGTCGTTTGAACGTGGTCCAACATGTTTGAAAGCTATGCAACACGTCCGAACATCCAGATTATGAGTCTGAACGGTACTTTGATGAACACAAAGCAAACAAATTTATTATCCAACAAAAACAATAAAATTGAAAAAAAAAGTCACGAATAAGGTTTTAGTTGAAGTTGTTTGAGAAATCTCAAAACAAATCTCGAATATGTGAAAATGTTTGAGAGAAAAGGTTGAGAGAATATAAGTAAAATGATTGAATTTGAAAGTTTGGTGATTTAATGACAAGACTGGGCATCCGGCATAGATTATACTTAGGGCTTTAGATGATTTTCAAATGAATAAATTCACCCATGGCCCAATCATCAAACGTCATTAAAAGTTATGGTTCAGATTTGAAAATCTTTAAAACTCAACATCCCTCCAGACAGTATGTTGTATTTTACTAGTTTTCAGACATCACGTGTGTGAAGTATTGATAATGTGGAACCACATCGATTCCATATAAGCATTCATACCTTTGCAGACATGTTTTTCGCTTTTCGGACAAGGTTATTCTTTCCAGGTGTTGGAACGCTCGTGTATACTCCGGACGTTATTGAGTGTCATGATGATTTTAAATGTCGTCACTATTGTTCTATCTATATTTTCATTATTCGTTAGGTAAAGTCTGTTCGAATGTTCAATTATATCTTCTACAGACTTGACAAATTTCTATATTATCTTCATCCTAATATGATAATTTAGATTTTGTCACCCAAATACACATCTGAACAATGTTTTCTAGGTTTCGGACTGCTGTTAACTATTTGTGATGATGTAATCTTCAATCTCTTGCAACTAGGTGTATTTCGTCACACTGCAAATCCGTCATTTAACGGTTTTAGGATCCCCATCCGGACGGTTGTTCATTCTTGGATGATTTTGGGTGACGGAAATTAAGTTTGTTGTGTAGAGAAGGTGACTTAGTGACAAAATTGATTGACTATCCAAAAATTCTATCCAATATATCTTAGTGATCTTGATGAATGTCCTTATCCTTTCAAACTTTGAAAGAATCTCTTATCTCTTGAACAACTGCCAACATTAAAACACCACATGGAGTTACACCCCATTATGAATCCTCTTCTCTATTAAACGTTGGAACTAGAAGTTAAAAGAACCCTGAATAAGCCACGTCATATAACTCTCACAATTCGCATAACTTGTACAGTTAGGCGGAGCATAGTTTTAACATAAGCAGAATAACATAGGACTTAAGAAGAAGTTTATTCTTTCTTTTCTTCTCATATATCTCCAACCATACTAAGAAAAAATATACATTTGTTGGCGAACAAGAAAAAGAAAAGCTTTTGATCTATATAAAAATAAAAAAGACAAACCGAAATATTTTAATGAACTAAAGCTATGTACTCGGGACCAGTTTTCAAGTGTTCTTGGTGACAAGGGAGGCGAAGGAGTACCTAGTGGAGGGGACACCTTGAAAAGGGAAAGGGTGGTAGCAAGAGAGAGAGGAGAAAGACCAAATGCGACCTAATCTCCTCGGTGAGGTAGTAGAAGAAGAGGACAAGGAGGGGAAGACAACGATTGATGTAGAGGAAGAAGTCTGTAAGAGAAGATGAGTGTGTTGGTCTCATGAGTCTGAGAGCAAAGAAAATGGGTCTGGAGTAACGAAACAGCTGTCGGTTTCATGGTCAAATTCATTAAATGACGTGGCCCTCTCTCAACCGTCGGATCGTTGGTTTTTAATCTCACCCCTTGCTTAACACAGCTTCACACAATTGTGCTTAGCACAATAACCGAACCCAACTAATTGTTGATTCGTCTCGATTTAGACTTACTTTCTGTTTATCCAAATTCCAATTTAATGTTCAGCTATTTGAGTTTCAGGAAAGCTTTCTCTAGTTTTCAATGATGCCATCAATTCCTTTATATGCCTGAATCGTGATAACGCCTTAACTACTGGTGATTCTGTCCATTATACAATATTGTCAAGTTCATAAATTCTCATTGGTTGAGGAATGAAATGGAAGATAGCACTGTCATCACTCCTGCATGATGGAGGATGAATACCCCATCATATGCGTAATGTTCCATGGTAGTACACTACTTCCATGCTAATGTAGGGATATTCTGTCTATCTAATGCCGGTGTGTAGGATGACAAGAATCTCCATTGATAGCGTTTAAGAACGTGATCTTGGTAAAAGTTAGCAGTCTTTGCACCAAAGGATATATAAGACTAAGGAGGTACAGAAGAACATGTCAAACTGTCATTAAACTAAAATAAAAATAACCTTCAAACTGTGAGCATGTAAATTACTGACGATAATTTCTTTCTATTCATAAAGATCAACCAAGCAGCTTTGTTTGTCTTGCTCAAGCTTTCCACTTTGTGGAAAAGATTCAGTCCAAAGAACGTTACTTCAAAGAGCTTCAAAAGAAGCGGTCTAAATTTGAAGGAGTGGATCTAACTGTTTGAACTTCAACACGTCATTTGATGAGGATTGATGACCGGAAATGGCTTGTGGCTTGGCTTTAGCTTTTTCTTAGAACCAATATTTCGAACTTTTCTTATAGCCAATTCTTTCGAACTTGTGGAACACGCTTCCTCCTACTCCTCTGTTTTCTCCAACTCTATGCTTGTTCCCACCGCCCTGCAATTCAGCAATACCGGTGGCTACAAAGAAAGAATGGGGGACAAAAGAAATTAGTACTCTGTGCTTCTTCCCACTCTTCTTAGGAGTTGAGTATTTTTGTTATAAAACTTTTGTCTCGATTCGTTAGTACTTTTCCTTGGCTTGTGGACACACTGCTGTCAATCTTGGACTCTAGACAATACAGCAAACGAGTTTGCATCGAGCTTTATCATCCAAGTCAAACAAGTTAAATATTGAAAATTACTTCAGAAGACTCGGGAAATATATATATATATATATATGTGTGTGTGTGTTGTGTGTGTGTGTGTGTGTGTGTGTGTGTTGTTGTGTTGTGTGTATTTTTTAGTTATTAGCTTCCAAGTTTCCGATAGATTAAGTGGCAAACATGAGAACAATCAAAAGA
This sequence comes from Morella rubra, assembly GCA_003952965.2. NCBI lineage: Eukaryota > Viridiplantae > Streptophyta > Magnoliopsida > Fagales > Myricaceae > Morella > Morella rubra. The sequence goes on from CM025851.1 coordinate 34,700,614, forward strand.
ATGATGCCATAGGGAGATTTCTTCGACCCAATAGAAAAAGTCTTTGTGAGGATTAGGTTGGAATTTCCATACTTTGTTTGCTTCGCGTCTTCTTGTTAATAACTGAGTTATTCCCAGCCCATTGTTTTGCTTTTCTAACAATGCAATCTGTAAAATGAGTTGGAGAAATGTTTTTGGCACAAAATTAAGAGTTTAGAACTCTATTCTCTAGAAGTGGTGCATGGGATTTAGGGAGTGGCATCAGGAAGGAAATTTGGCCCAGCTGTACATAGCTCTTCGTTTGCAAGGATGAGAGGCACTTGGGAGTTGATGTACATGGATTTTGAGTTGCATAAGAAGCAGTGACCAGTTTTAGCTGGGTGTCTAAACTCTTTGTGAGGGATGAGTGTGTGTTGTTTGTAATATATAATCGGCCAGAAAAAGTAATAGATGATAAGGATATCATGGCCCCTTTTTTTTTGGCTAGGGTAAAAGGAAGAAAGAAAACAACATCACCTAGCACTTACTGGCTATCTAATAGTAATTTAAATTAGTGCTGAACTACATTTACATAGTAATGCCAAATGATGAAAGGGTGTTGGACTTTATTATTTACTACGTGTGCTATACACATACAAAAATCATTCTTTGTTTCTAGCTATGATTATTTTTAAAATGTTTCTATTGTTGGGAGCCATTATTACTAGGAGTAGAAGCTGCTGTAAGCCTATAATGGATACTCGTTCTTATTTATCTGCATATATTTTAATATGGCATTGCTGAATTAATTCTCTTAGTTGTTGCAAAGTACTCACCCAACAAATATTAAACAGATTAATTGGATATGAATTGATAGTGTTAAAATTGCCAACTTGTTTGAATTGGAGCAATGAACTGGTGAGCCGTTAGAATGTTGACCCTTTACCTATTTAATGTTTGTTATATCCTAATCTTTCTCTTCTTTATTCTTTTTTATTTGTAGCGATTTTGTGTCTTTTGCTAACTTGGGTTATTGAAGTTATCAGGTTGATAAATGGCGGAGATACAGAGCATTAACCTGAATATGAATAGGCAAGGGTCTAGTAGTACCTCAAACTCGAAAGGTTTGTCAATTTTGGCCTATCTGTGGATAGATTCAAATAGATCTTTATTTATTTCATTTGAATGGTTGGACTGTGCAAGTGAAATGGTTAAGGCAAACAATGGGGAAACTATAAATATTTGGACGTTAGAGTTTAAAGATGACGAGCATGCAATTTCCAGTATTAGGTACAGACACAGCATTATGAAAATTAGAAATGGGTGTCTTGCAACTTTCACCATTCAACAGCAGCTGTGTGGAAAGTATTACACATTTGATTGGTGTGCCCATCACAACCATAACTTAACTACCCCATCAAAAGCCCACTTACATTACCATGGCCATAAATGTCCTTTTTTTATTCCTTCCAAGGTGTCATGCAATGATGATGAGGAGCATGCACAATGTGAATGGTATAGGAGCCTCGAAGACCTCTCGGAGTATGTGTTGTATTGGGATTGTGTGCAGGTAGTTTGGAATTTTTCGTATAAAGACTTGGAGATAGTATATATATGTAACTTGATTCTTTTGACTAATTGAGAGAAGTTTCATTATGGATGATTCTTTATTTTGATTCTTCCAGGAGCAATGTTGTTATAGAAGACATAAGAAAGCTGTTAAGTGACTGAGAAGGTTGGACTGGGGGGGAACTTGGTGCGTGTTTGGTGCATGTTTTGAAAGTGAAGTTCCATGTTTTGAAAGTGAAGAATGCAAAGGTCAAGGATCCAATTTCATTTTTTTTTTTTGGCAATGCATATTGGTAAACTGTTTTTCCAAGTTGATTTACAAAGATTTGCTCTTTCTGAGACTTCATAGCTGGTGTTGGTTGTTTCTAACCCAACTTTTTCTCTTTCAAGTACATAATGGAAGAAAAAAGAATATTGCTCGCTTGTTACAACCTCAGATTTTACAGTCCCCCTGCTTTGATCTATTTAAAGAAACAACTCTTAAAATATAATTTTTAGCGAATGATAAGAAAAATGTTGAATGTGAACTAAACTATTAAAATGATATGAACCAAAATTAGGTTCAGATGTTTTCTCTTCTGAATGATTCTTTTCTTGTTTCTCTCTTATGGAATGATGATGCAACGAGGACATGTTGCAAACAAATATACTATTTGTTAGGGATTTTTGCCCAACTTCAATTTTAACGCTAATATTAGAGACTTTTTGGTACACCTAGTATTGCTACCCATCCAAACTTCGTTACGATATCCACTGAGATTACAATACATTCAGGAATCAATTGGCAAAACCTCTGACCTTAACTAGTAGATCTCTGATTAATATCGTTAGACAGAAAACTGGGAGACCAGGATAGCACCTCCCATTCTCAGGAACCATATGCATCCACCAATGAGAATAGATATCAATAACAGGTCCCCGAATACCAATAATATCCAAACAACAAGAAGCGCAAGCACTTATGATATCCAATTTTTTGAAGTTTTCACATCAGCAACTCTGTCTCCTAGTATCGGAAAGAAAACTAGTTTTGAACACCCTTATTAGCCAATAATCATCATCCACAAAGAGGTTTTCATTGAACTCCAGAGAGGAGAACAATCTTGGTAAGACCAAAGATGAATCTGTCCATGCCCCTTTAAAAAATTACATGAAATCCATTTCAGTCAAATTCAAAGTCTTTTCCTAAGTTCCATCACTATGCTTTCTCCATCTACGACTTAACCCTGAACTAACTTTAGCAATAAGAACACTAATGGATTCCCTTCATTTCTATTCATAATGTTTAGAATTTACTTCCATACTGAGCCTGAAAATTAAAAAACAATAATAGAACATAACTATTTTCATCTGAAAAACTTTGCACAGATTCTACCAAAATCAAGATCCAAAAATGGCATAGAAAGAACAAAAGTTTTGCATCACACGATATGTTTAAAACCTGATCCTGCACCTGCATATTGGTTATGGTTGAATTTAACTTTACAGCTGGGGTTTCCACAAATGCCGCTTCCAAAAATTGATTGCTTTGTTATTATTGTTTCCCAATGAGCAAACATAGGTGTCCAAAAACATTACAACAGATTGAGCCACTCCATAAATCCCACGCACTATTACCAAAGAATAGAGTTCTAAACTAAACAAAGTTTCAAAGGGCAACAAAGCACCCAGACAACGTGAAGCATCACTTTTGTTTATCCACGGTACTTATTATTCGAACAAAAACAGATGGAATGGTCATCCTCATTAAGAACAAAATAGACCCATTTTCCATAACAAAGCGCCTTAAAGCAGCTCTAGCTTCACCAGGCCTTCCTTCCTTCCTTCCTTTTTCTTTTCCATCTCCCGCACCAGAAAAACTACAACAAGCGCAACAGAATGAAGGAACTCCAAACTACAAGCACAACAGGATGAAGAACTACAACAAGTTTCGCTTATTACCACTCGAAGAATTAAAAAAAAAAATAAGCATTTTAAATTCGATGCCGCACCCTTCCCGGAAGAACCTGATTTGAACGGCCGACTCACTAGAGAGACTCTTGCTTTAGTGGAGAAGTGATGAAATTTTGAATTTGAGAGAGACAGAATGACTGGCGATGGTGGAAAAAATGACAGACAAGCTTGTTGGGGAAGGCTAAAAATGAGTCGTAAAAAAACTGGGGAAGAAGAATAGGGGGAAGAAGAGGCTTGTTGGAGAAGAGGCTCAAAATTGGGTTGTAAAAAAAAATAGCCAAAGCTGAACAAAAGCCAAGGGCATGTTCATGTTGAGCTTGTTTGTAGGATTTGTATCCTACTTTTATTTTTACAATCCAAACATCACAACATACACGTATTTTAATACAACACTTTATTACCTTTTTTACACGCATCAATCCCTTTTAACAACTTCTGCATGCACACCAATACAACTTTAACATCACCTAAATATTCACAATTTCATCAGAATCCAAAAGATTTCATGAAAACGAACATCACCCAAGCCGTTTCCGTCTCTTATCATTAATTGATGTGGCAGAAGCTTAACCGTTAGATCTGCTTCTTAAAATCTGAACCATTCATTTGAAGCTCTTTGAACTCCACTTCTTTGGACCGAATCTTTGACCTTGATTTGGAAGCCTTTGGCTGCATAATCATTTTTTCATGACATTAGCTCTTCTATATATTCTTTCCGACATTATATCCTCTTTATATTTGGCTCACACAAGGTTTGTTATCATGCTTTTGGATTTGTCATTTTTATTTTACCAAAGGGGTGCTGGCCGGCAGTGGCAAAATCAAGATTAAAATCCAAAGGTGTCGAACTTTAAAGGGGAAATGTAAAAAAAAAAAATTTCCTTCGCAATGTAAAAAATTGTCGTAGAGTTACAATGTCGAAATTAAGACCTAAAAGCATTAAAAATATTGAAATACATGTACCTTACTATGTATCACACTGAGAGGTGATAATTGGATCCTACGACTTTGCATCTTTTGAAAATATTGCAAAATGGCTTCGAACTTCAGCAACAATATCATCCGGACTAAACATAATGCGAGGTCTTTTTGAACTACTATCAGTTTCAGAATTAGTAGCCACGTTAGAAGTATTAGACGACTCCACACTGCGTGGCTTTCTTATCACAAACTTATCCATTATCTAAATAAAACGAAACAAAAGTCAAAATTAACCAATAATCACTCACAACTTAAACAGCATTAATCAATAATATGCATTAACAAAATAAATGGTGTAAAAAGAAAATTGGCCTTAAAAGCACCTTAGCCATATCATTGTTTAGAAGTCTGTTTCTAAACAATTATAAACCGCATCCGTAACTATTACCAAAAAACTTCTTCAAAGTTGAAATAACTCGTACAACATATACAGCTCAACTTGCAAGTTGTAAGTGTTCTTCGTACATGCAGAATGACAGAAAGCAGAGAGACGTCCAACTCAAATCCATTTACTAGAGATTCAGCGGCTATTTGCAAGTATAAAAATTTCTTCTATTCTCTATTTCTTTTTGGCTTTGAGCTTCTATTCTCTCATTTAAAAAGCATCAAAACAACTGAATACGCACCACTTACAACCCCTCTAATTATTATAAAATTCAAATCCATTATCCCAATACTGCCCAAATCTCTCTAATTATTAGACTTTTAAAATCCCAATGTCTATCTTTCCCCACCAATGATTCACCTCTTGAAACTGGTGAAGGTTTCAAGTTTTGACGATCATGCTCTCCAATGTCCATGGCTTCAAATGCCCCCAAAAAATAGCAATTTTTTCACTAAGAGCACTAAGTGAAAGGAACACTAACAAACAAAACAAATTCCGCTAGAAAGATCATCTTTGGTAACACGGGAGCAAAAGAGCAGATAGTAAAACAAAGAAAGAAACAACTTCAAACAAGAAGTAATAGTGTCTACAACTTCTACACTAAGTCAATTTAGTCCAAGCCGCTCAAGATAAAACTCTAGTTGGCTTGGGCCTAATTGGTATTGGGTCCAGGCCAACTTATGAAAAAAAAAATACATCTAAAATTTTATTTTGGGCGAAGCAATGGGTAGCGATCGACTGTCCTGGTTCGCTACCCTCTCGTTCCGCCACTGCCAGTAGGGGACTTGAAGTTGGGAGTTTTTGGAGTTTCCGGATTCAAATAAACTAAAGATTGAGTCTACATTTGTTTACAAGTTGTAGAGAAGCAGTTCATTTCTATGGGTTTTCTTTTTGGGATATAGCCCCTTATGTAATATCAGGACTAAGAGAGTTCTGCCCTTGGAAGACAAGCTAGCCAAGAATGCAGAAGAGTGGTGGCTACAGACTTTTTTGGTCCTCAAAGTATGGCAGGTTATTTCTTTTTAATTTCCAACTTCCTAAAGTGCTTAAGCACCCTTACCTATTTCTTCGCTGACCTTCTTGGTGTGTTGGATACTGATCTCGGTCTATTTGCAGCTTTGATAATTTTGTCGTCTAGCCAATCTTGTACGTGATTTATAATCATCACACAGAATCTAATTCCACATTTTGACTGTTCTCTACATATATCAGTCAGAGCAAATAACATACCCTTGAACTGTATTTGGGATTATGTTTTAGCAGATTAATATGCGGGAGATAAATGTTCAGTTTATACCAGCATCATGTGTCATTTGAAAATATTTTTCAACTTTCTGTGGCAATCCTTGAAATCTGAATCAAATCCCGGGGGAAGCTTGTAGTGGGAAACTACTCCGGATCCATTATGTTTTTATACATGTACGTTGTCTTTAGCTTGTTTCTAGTTTTAAAGCCATTCTAGTCATGTTAATGAATGACTTGAGGAGCCTGTATATAGCAAAAGATGAGGCAGAAGATGACAATATCAGTTATGGAAGCGTAGCCATTTGCTTATGGTGGTTGTATTTAAATCTTAATTTTTTGGGGGGCAGCAATTTTTGAACTTCTTGCGTTCTTTCTGTGATTTAATCTCAAGTTAACTCCCATGCACTACACTATCCTGTGCGAGTTTATAATCATGTTGATTTTGTAGATAGCTGATAATAAACCTGAGTATGCCATATATACTTTCTATAAGATTGTGATTGTCCCTGTCCAGGTCTCATTCCGAACTGCAACTAACACTATCAAGATGAACTGAAGCTGTCCTCTCAAGACCAGCAAAAGTTTGAGACTTGAAATGGTTTCTCCTCTTTGCTTATTCTTTTCACCTCTTATAGACACCATTAATGACAAATGCAAGTTCTTTTGAAAAGAAAAAGTATAGATCAGGGATGAATTTATGTAATTGATGACTCGGAATAATATCATTCTATCTTTAATTAGTACTATATGATGAGTTTTGGCCAAAAGTTCAACTCTTCATGCTGGATTGAAGCTTGGTTATTGAGGGACAGTTTTTTTTTGTGTACTGGAATAATACAACAAATTCAATTAAGGGTGAATTAACAATCGCTGCTTAGGTTTTCACTCGTTAACAAATAACTGCTTGGGTTTTGAAAAAATGCAAAACGCTGCTTGGGCTTGCTCCTTTTTTGAAAATAATTGCTTCCGTCCCAATCTTGCCACCTAGAGCTAATAGTGCACCTATTGCACATCATAATGGTCATACATGTGGCCACCCCGAGCTTCTATATGAAGAAACTGATCTTCCATATCTCTTCTTTTCACCTTTGCAAAACATTCTCCTTTCTCACTTTCTCAGCTTCTCTCTCCTTGAAATACTTTTACAAAGGGATAACTTTCACTCTTTCACTTCATGGCTTAGAAAGCATGAAATTGAGACTAGTCCAGGAGCATCTACATTTTTCCGGTATTTTTTTTCTTGTTTTGTTTCATAACACTATACATATTAACTATTCAACGATGATTTTTAGGGGTATCCACCCATAATTTCTTCTGTATTTTTTTGAAATATATAGAATCTTATTTTGTTTTGGGAAAAAAAGCTACCAATATTTAACTTTTCATGTGTGAATACCTACTCTAAAAGTTGCTAATCATTAGATATATAAAGTTATTAGTATTGATTGGTATTACACATTATAAACTTTACAACTGAACCTTACTATGCTAGTTGCATAGTATGATAGCTTTAGATGAACTTGAAGCTTCAAGTCAACCGTACAATTTGGTAGTACTAGTAGTACCAATTAGGAACCCATAGATCCTTTTGAAAAGATAGTCTGGAGGTCTCTCGTTGGTGAAGCATTCGATTTTGACACCCTCTATTTTGGTTAAAGGGATATCTGCCAAATCCTCTCTGTAAGGGATTTGGTCCAAATTGGTAGGTCCATCAGGACAACTTAACCCATTTTCCATCTTGTTTTGGGCTACTAGGTCATTTTTTATGGGCTGAACGAATGTTACCACTCTGTCTTTTCGAAAGGTTAGGTAGATGACTGCGAGGATGTAGACCGCCATTATGGGGAACACTAGGACACCCACGAACACATTTGCAACCTTGGGTAAGTTGTTGTTAATCAGCCAATCTACGAAACCCGTGCTTAGGTAGTAAATGTTGATGCCAATGATTCCCAGGCCCAGGATCCATGATATCACAATAATCTGCATTCATAATTATTGTTTAGATGCTCAGTAGTGGAGTTAAACAAGACAGAGAAGACAATCCACAACTATTAAACAATTGTTGATTGAAAGAGAAGGATAAGTTAGCCCAACATGGTCAATTGAATGGTCTGTCCTCACTAAAAATGGCTAGAAAAGAGAAATAGAAGGAAAACAATAAAGAAAACAACTCACATATATTGAATTCTTGTGAGGTCCCATCTTGGTGGTACTGCTATTGAATTTAAGAAGAGGGATTAAAGCAAATGGAAGCTCAAACGAGAGTATCATCTGCAAGACAAGCTACGTTACTATAGAATATTGTATATAATCCTTTAATTTGGCCATTTGAAAGTAGAAATATATAGTTTAGGAGTTACAAACCGATGCGATGATGATGAGTTGGCCTGCTCCTGAAGATCCACTGATAATTGAAACTATAAGACTAGGTGTAATGGCAATGCACCTAATCATCAGGTTCCTAGTCCATTTCTTCATCTTAAGGTCCAAGAAACCCTAAAAGAACCCACACCATCCTTAAATCAGTCAAAACTCTGCTAAGTCAAGTATAGTTCAAATATACTAGAGTACTATAGCTGATATTTGACATATATCAGCATAATATAATGTCTTAATTATATGCATATTATTTAAGACCTGCATGATGAATTGTCCTGCATAAGTGCTGTGATGGTGGAGCTTTGCCCTGAGGCTAGTAATGCAATGGCATAAACAGCTGAGCTTGACCGACCCAGCACATTCTATACGTACAAAAAATGAAAAAGAAAGTTATCTGTTAGAGCTGTACATGGTTCAATTGAATTTAAACTACTCGATAACGATTTTGAACCTTGAGAAGGAATGAGGCTGAATTAAGGTTAAGATCATTGCATCTATCTACATTCTCTGTTGAGAGGCTATTGGCTGTGCAAACAGTGCCAGATACAGAAAATGACTGCAACATTGATTAGAAATGCGATGAACAATGCGAATCCACTCTCTATCAAGAAGTATCGACATGTGTCCTGTAATATTACACGCTGATGTAAATTAATATATATAGATCAATTTAATTTTGTTTCAAAAATAAACTAGCTAAAATCAATCAACAAATTAAAGGGAATTTAATTATTTGAGAAAACTTTCATACTTTATGCCGTACATATATATGAGGGGTCCAAATTCAACTTCAACGGTAGAGATCCAGTTTGAACTTATAAACAATCATATTTAAACAAATATCTTAAATTAACACAAAACTTGTGTAAAGAACCTATGCATGAGTATTAAAATCCTCCAATTAATTAATTATCCTCTAAATATCTGCTCCAGTACTTAATATTAATGAAGGGAGCATTTATAAATCTCACTTTTTTAATAGGAATATATATATATATAACTCATGACTTACATTGACGCCACGGACAGAAGTGGGTATCTTTCTGGAGAGCACAAGAGCCGAGTGGAGGTAGAGATTGTGCCTAATAATTAATGATCATAAAGAAACGGACCAAATTAGTTCAGGCGCCGTATCTGATATATATATATATATATACACACACACGACATAATATAAGAGGGATCGTACGGCATGATAAGGGCACCCAAGAGGGCGATGGCATCGCCGGTAGCTCCTTGGCCTTTGAGCTTGGGTATGAACATTCCCTTTAGCACCTCATCAGCTGGAGGCTTTACGTAACTCATTTCCCTAAAGAAACAAGCAGCCATCACGAAGACCAGCACTGCTATCAGCATTTCCAGCTTCCTAACCTGGTCACAGCTCACAAGATTTTAGAAAGAAAATAAGGACTAGAACAGAAATTAAATTAATTAAGAAGAAAGAAACTGAGAAAATTTAGCTCTTTGATCATCTCCAGGAGTAATTTGAAGTTTATAGTTGTTTGACATTATTTTATAAAATATACAGCTTTTCATTTAATACAAATCTAATTATGTTTTGATCACTAATTTGATCCTTTTAAATGAACGATAAAAAACCAATTCCCTAATAATTAAACAACAAGGTTTTATTTTTTCATCTGTAGAACTGAAGCTTAATGATTGAACTGGGTACGACTTTGTGAAAAGAACTCTAAGGGAAGAGTGTAGCATTCTAGGAGAAGAGTGTATCATAAAGGCAAATTAGATTCCTTTTGCTGTCAAAACGTTTATTCACACATGTGTCAGGAAGAAAGAGGAAAGCACATAAAGGAGTTGAAAAAAGTTTGTAGTAAGTGGGAAAAGGAGGACCTCGTGCGAAGAAAGGAGAAGAAAAATCAAAAGCAGATTCAATGATTTTTCAACCTCGAAGCATTAGTCAATTACTAAACATCCAAATAGACCCTTGGAAGAAAGAAGAATATGATTCAGAAATAGAGGTGGTTTCAGTAAAGTTTACATTTCGAATACTACTAACTATAGATCGATCATGAGTATTATTAACCTAATGGCCTGAAATGGAAGGTATTTCTTAGGGTTTATTAATTTTAAGAACGTCGACAACTTTATACGTACGGACCCGACAGAAGTGAAGCATTTTTAGTTAGATAAACGTATAAAGGGAGTAGTTTAAAAGACCAAGTCATGATGCAGCTAGCCATGGATGCCTTAAAATATCTAAGAAGCCAAATCCACCAAATCCTTCCAAGACCCCAACTGTTCCCATCACGTTGGTGATATATCGAAATGCATATCCGGACAAAAAACAAGTGTATTGAAGATCTGCATTATTCTATCCGGTCTCGACCATGGGATCAGGCAATTAAGAGCATGACGGGGCTTAATAATCATTAATACCACAGCGATGGATGACGGATCCATATATCGGTGTAAGAGATAAGGGATCATCTCAATTATGACCATTTTGTAGTTGACAACATATATTATATATATATGATGCGGCCTATTTATTATTATTATCGGTATCCATAAAATTAATTGGATATACAAATGAAATTCATAATTTCTTTCAGACTACATGACAAAATTAGGAACCTATATTGCAGAGAAAGTACATACGTAAGTCTAGCTGATCAGCAAACACATGAAATTCACAATTTCTCAAATGTTACCATATATGTGTTAGAAAAAAAAAACACACGGAAAAGGACATGAAGGATTTGAAATTGATTTTTTTTTCTTAATAAAAATGTAAAAGCGCATGAATTATCCAAATTTCTTAAGTAGTTAATGGACCAAAAACATATATTCTCTGTAAAAAAACTAATACTTGCTGTTGATAACTTTAATTTCTTCACCGATAGATATTACCCCGTATCTCTGCAGGCCCAGAAGTAAGAGAGTGCTTAAGCCAGTTAATAGAACTCCAGCCCATACTGGGATGTAGAACAGTATATTCAGAGCAAAAGCTGTCCCGATCACTGCAAATCATTAAAAAAACAAAAACAAAAAAAACAATAAAGGTCCGTGAATGAGATTATCTATATATGGTATGCTTTTTTCTTGTTTACTTATAAATATTCCGCTTTCATTTCCAGAATGCAGAAGATGGGGACATTCCTGAGAAGAAATCACAGCATGATCAAAGCCGGAGCACACACTGCAATTAAAGGATGCATTTTCCATTTCTTTTTATGTCTTGAAGAAGCACAAGGAGGGAGAAAACATATTATTGAAGAATAAAATAAGTTTCAAATGTAGACCTTCGGGTATATCTGCAGCTATGACAGCAACCTCGGCTAGCAACCACAGGCAATACTTCGCATATCTTGGGTACTCGACCTTACATAATTCTGAAAGGTGTTTGCCTGAGGGGTATATAATCAATCATAATCTCAATTAGCTATTCACTTGTAGAAAAATTCGTGATAGAGAGGATCGATATTCCTCATATTCCTTTTCGGAAAGAATTTGACTGCTTTAATTGCAGCTTACCTGTGCTTACACCAAGATTTGCAGCCAACGATTGGATTATGAGTGCAAAAATCATTCCAATGAGTACCACCCAGAGTAGCTGAAAAATACAAAATATAGAGCACACGACCTTTGTCGACTAAATTCCAGACTTTAGTAAAAGGGGTAAAGTCATAGTTAGCCCCATAAGTATGAGCAAAAATCAAATCGGTACCTCTAATTATCAATTCGGCAAATTAAAACCCATAACTTTTGAAAATCATCAATTCTAGCCTTCCGTCTAAATTGGGAATTAAATCCAATGGAAAATGATGGAAAACCAAAATGCCTCTAAGATAAAACTAAAAAAAATAAAAATTTAAAAAATATTTTTTAAATAAAACTATTGAAACTCTATTTCAATAATATATTTTTTTTTTAATTTATTTCTTAAATTTTTATTATTTTTATTTATTTTTGAAAATTTAGTCTTGGAGGGGCATTTTGGTCATTTTGCATAATTTTCTCTCGATTTAACGCCTAATTTAGACAGGGGCTAGAATTAATGATTTTCAAAAGTTATGGTCTCAAATCACCGAATTGATAATTAGATGTACCAATTTGATTTTTACTCATATTTATGGGGCTAACTATGACTTTACCCCTTAGTAAAAGCAAAAGAACGCTGAGATTCTATTATCTCAAATAATTGTTAGCAGTTTTCTTGCATGCTTTCCTTACCTCTTTAATTTTTGTTTTATTTGTTCTGTCCTTCTGATATTCTTGTTCGGGATAATTCTTATCTTTAAAGAAACTTAGCCATTGTTTCTGTTTTGATGATTACCTCGTATCTATGACTTGCTCCCGCTTGCAGATCAGTTTCCACTGAGAACACATGAGACCATAAAAATGATATCAATTTGTCGAGTACATACATGAAGAGAAAGAGATAAGAGGGCGGGAGGCAGAGAGAGACTCACAATTGCCCGGGTCAAGATAAGCTAAAGAAACTAGGAATCCAAGGCCTACGTATGAGAGAAACTTTCTCCATCCAAATTTCTGGAACATGAGAAAAATCAGCAAAGTACATTGATCATAACATGTATCATTGGTGGGGTAAAGTCATAGTTAGTACCGTAAGTACAAAAAAAAGTCATAGCTAATCCCGTAAGTACGAAAAAAAATCATAATTAGCCCCGTTACTTTTAAAATGACGATTTAAGACTCTTAACTTTTGAAACTCATCAATTCAAGCCCCCGTCCAAATTAAGCGTAGAAAATCATGCAAAATGACCAAAATGCCCCTCCAAGACTAAATTTAAAAAAATAAATAAAAATAATAAAAATTTAAGAAATAAATTAAAAAGTAAATATATTATTGAAATAAAGTTTCAATAGTTTATTTAAAAAATAGTTTTTTATTTTTAATGTATTTTTTAATATTTCTAGTGATTTTATCTTAGAGGGACATTTTGATCATTATTCATATTTTTTTTGTCTGATTTAAAGCTTAATTTGGACAATAGGTGTAAATTGATGAGTTTCAAAAGTTAAAGGTCTTAAATCATCGTTTTGAAAATTACAAGACTAACTAGATTTGTGTTCGTACTTAGGGAACTAACTATAACTTTACCCTATTAATGGTTTGCATGACCTTTGTGCCTGTTGAAGAAAGAAAGAGAGAGCTATATATACCTGGTGATTAGAGTCTTCAATATCTTGATCAAACTGCTTGTCGGTAATTATCATATCGATGGAGGGTGAGAATATCTCTCTCTCTACTTTAATGGCTGCCATGCGGTTACTTCCTCCACCCAATGATGATGGAACTACGCCATTCACTTGCTGCTGTTGCTGCTCCAGGCTTCCCATCTCTCTCTCTCTCTATGCGGCAACTTCAATAAACTCCTGCAATGGAACTGACAAAGGGAGCCCTGTATTTATGGGCATGAATATGGACTACAAGTCAAGTGTCAACTAGAACCTCATGAGATAGGAGTGCCAAAGTACTATTCCAAAGGAAATTTAAATTATAACAAAGGATTTTCTGTTGTAGCTTTAGGCGTTCTGTTTTTATATTAATGGTAGCGTACTTATTTGCATTCAGTTTTGAATCTTTTGTTTCTTTATATAGAAAGTCACAACTGAATGAATATACCATCAGCAAATATATATATATATATAGTTAAATTTTGTAGATAGAAGTATTAATTATGTGTTTTTGTGCATTTGCATGATCATATAATATTCCAGAAACGTAATTTAATAAAATGTACACTAATATTGCCTCACAAACTAATATAAGCTAGCATCATTTTCGCAAATATTACGTTCGCCTCACGCACGTTACACACACATATATTAAAAGAAAAAAAACTCGACATTATTTTTAATTAGTGGATCAACATATAACTAAGACTAATATAAGATAACAGTATTTTCACAAATATTTGCCTCTCACACACACTAATACATATAAAGACGGATTGTTGAGAGTAGAAATGTCAACCTTCAAAAATCCAGAAAATATCATTACAAGAATAGAAAAAAAAATTCCAGATAAATTTTATATACAAACCAAAGAAAAATAATAAAATTAGTAAGGTAAAGCGTTACAAATATGGAAAATTAAGACAATATATACATTTATGTAAAGTAAAAGATAAAATTAAATATCAACTAGAAATACCCCTTGAAGCAAAAGAAAGATTATATTCAATTTTAGAATTAAAGGACAAAAATGAGAGTAAAAAAAAACTAATAAAAGAATTCATACATATATAGAGAGAGAGAAACTTAAATGACCTCAATCCCTGGTTGGCGTGTTTTCCTCACTCGTGAAGATATATATAGAGAAATATAAACAAAACAAATTAAAAGTAGTGTAAGATTAAGGCTTAATTAGTGTACTAGTCCTTAGGATATTCTCTAATTTCTAATTGGTCCCTAGAGTATGTTTTGTCCTGATTAGATGGTTCATGTGAAATTATTCGTGTCCTAAAATAGTCATTTAGTCAACTTATCATGTTTTATGGCTGTAGTAAGTTTGGTTGATAAAGGCAACGAAACATTTTACCAATAAGTATAAGTTCAAATGTTAAGTTAAAAATGCATGGCGATCGAAGATCATTCTTTATCATCGTGATCTAATCAAACCTAATACACTAACGATAAATAAGATTAATTAATATTCTAATGGGTGCTTGAAACGTAATATAAATAACATCATACCTGATACCCCATGTAGAGCCAATTTGTGGCATGACCCATGCAGCATATATGTAGAGTCTCCACAGATACCTTATTACAATCGCTTTCAAGGTTCCATAACAAAGGTGTATACAGGATGTAGAACTCTCAAACGACACGTCCTTTTTCTTCATTAGCCAGTTTATGTTCGATATTTCCGCTTATTTGGAACTTTCTTTCTGCATTACATATACAGAAGAAGCTACAAATATCAGAGAAACAAATCTCCATGTCATCAGCATTCCATACCGTCAAGAATGAAGTGGAGGGTCCCGATTTGGGTTAGATCTAATTTCTAGTGGTGACACAGCTCGGGCCCTGTGGAATAATGCTCTTGCTTCACCATAGCAGCTTCACCATAGCAGCCATGATGACAAAACGTGCTCAAGTGTGTCTAATTTGCAGAGTTTGATTATATATATCTACGCGGCAGTACTGCAAAAAAAAACGTTTTATATAGTCTGAGAATTCCCTAAAAAAAACCCCACCGAGAAGTTCAGGATAACGACTTAACAAAACTAATGTAAAATTAATGGGCAGTTGAATGTGTTCATCGTATACAACTGGAGGGCACTGTTCGTGAAACGTTTTTATCAGATGGTTAATTAAGTACAGTGATGTGTTAGGATAAGACTCATAACTACCAATTTAATTTTGGTCCATTAGGAGGACCTTCTGTCCGTGTCAATGTAATTACCACAGTACTAGGGCACAAATAATTGAGTCAAATCCTAGCACAGGTCTCCAGGCTTCATGCATGTAATTGTCAACTTTATTCTAAAGTATTTGATCCAACGTCCAACTTGAGACAGCGTAGAAGAACATAAATGACCTATTTTGCGACAAACAATGTAGTTAGCACGTGAAAGCAACGAGAAAAAAAAAATCAAAAAATCAAAATACAGGAGAATTCAAAAGAACTCCAATTTAATATTTAACAGGATGAGATTTTTTTTTTTTAAGAAAAAAATTTGCACTTCTAACGTATAAAAAAGCTACGTAATATATACTATTAATTTCATTAATTTACATTAAATGAGATAACCATTATAAATAACTTGCCTAAAACTAAAAAAAAAAGGCCTGTATATTGTGTTTTTATTATATACGCATCACAGGGATAGAGATACAAAGAACGAAGCTCTAAAAAATTTATCAATGAGAGTGGTAGCTCCGCGGTTGTGGGAGTTTGAAAATAGGGGCAAAAGGCCTGCGGATTCAACCTTTACTTTCAAAATTAACTGCACTATTATGGATTGTGGTGATGATATTTTTCCTGGATAGTTATGACTTAAATCAGACATTTTACCGTAGATAAAAATTTATAGTCTTGCCTAAAGAATAAGCTACCGTAATTGCTCCCTTTTACGTCCTTTTATTTTGAAGAGGAAAAAAAAAACTCTTAATAGATACCGACTTTACAACTCGACGGGATCCATTTTATAGCTGATGACATTTTTCAGGATCAGGATCGATCCAGTGGGCCTAGCTAAAATCACAAAGATATTGGATACCTGCTTCGTTTTTGTTTTCCCAAAGTAAATGAACGGGAACACTGCTTGGTTTGTTTTTTGTATTCAAGCTTGATTCCACCACTTGAGATAAAGATTAAGCTCAGGGCTGCCAAAAGCCCACAAGAGAGAGAGACAGAGAAAGCCCAACAGATTGAAGGGAATAAGAACGGGGCGAAGATTTCTTAACTACAAACAACAAACGGACCCCCAAAGGCCGAAATCGCAAATCATCGCATTGTCAAGCGCAGGACGTCCACAGACTCCACGACTTGTAGTTTGCAACTTATAAACGACTTATAGTTTAACTTTTTTCCACTTAAATAAAAGTAAAAATTCCGGTAAGAATCGGAATTTTCTGTTCCACTTCTGGTTCCGAAAATCTGATTTCAGTTCCAACAAATACTAGAACCAAAATTGGAATTCATTTTTTATAATTTTAGGAATCGGAACCAGAATCAGAAATCCGAATTTCAGTTTTTTTTCTTAATCAGAAATTTTAAAAGGATTTTTCTAAAAAATAAAATAAAAATAGGGATCAAAATAAAGTATAACATATGTAATTTGATTGAATGTTTATTTTAGAATCTAGATTTTGGATGAAAATTTTACATTTATTGTTAATTTATTATGAATAACGAAAAAATACCGATATTTTCGATTCCCTTTTTTTAAAAAAAAAAAAATTAGGCCTCAAAATAAAGTATAACATATATTAGGCCTCCAGCTATAAGCAGTTGCCTAAGGCTCCCAAATTTAGGAGGCCTCAAATTCAAAATTTTCTTTAATGATATATTTAAATAAAAGTTAATATTAACCCCTAAAGAACTTAACGTTAAAAAAAAAATATTGATTGAAGAGGCATATTAAATCTCCTTGATTGAAGGAGCATTAACTTTGACTCAGTTGACCAAATAAAAAAAATTAATTTTAAGTGCAAGTGTTAAATGGGATTGTTTAGAGGAAACTAATCCCATGACTCCACATTGTTGTAAATAGAAATCTATTTTATTAAGTATTGGATGAATCTAAAATAGGGGATTCCAATTTCTTGATTTTATAATTTATCCATCTATTTCTTTAGAAGATAAATGAGGGTGTTGACTAAAACAACAATGCCGACCCATTACAAAATTACATGTTATTTAGACGATGGTTGTACTTAAATAAATAAACACATACGCTAAAATAGTGCATATTGTGTTTATTTGGTGGTCAAAAGAAAATCAAGAGTCACTAATATTTACATACATATAGTATGAGACATGAGATAGATTCGTGAAAGATAGTTTAAATTAATTTTTACAAATTGTTACATGGTTACTAAAATATGATCTTATTTATATAAGGTAAAAGTTCTTGATACCTACTATGGACACAGAATTTAAATGTTATATTCAGATTTTACTTTATTGATGTGTCATAGTAGAACCAACCATTAGTTGTTCGAAAACCTGAACCTAATAGATTAATATATATATGTGGATTAACTTTATATGTTTTGCAGATTTCTTATACCTTTTGTGTGATGATTTTATACTAGGTCAACATATATTAGAAATGGAATCCTACTGAAGGTATGCTTATCATTAAAGTCAATTTAATGTATTGTCCATTAAATTGTTGGTATGTCTTTTTGGACACTATATCTCACTTTTGCAATAAGTTACAAAGGTTAAGGAAACCCAAATATTAAGTGAAAGGGAAATTGTACAGAAGATGGGGATAATTGCAAGTGTTGCAACGACCACCATTGATGTTATTTAAGAGTCTAAAAAAAGAATAAAAAATTTTTGGTTTTGAATGACTGTCTTTATTTTACTAGAATTTTATAGAAATGTGATTTCATTTTCAAAAGTTTAAAATTCAAAGAGTTTATTGCTTTTGGTACTAATATTGATGATTTATATATTTTTGAAAAATATTGTAAACTCTGTGAATGAATTGAGAAAGATGTTGATGTCAATGATGCAACTCTAAAATGAAAGAGGGATGTGAATCTCACTTATATGTGGCGTCTAACACTTGGTCATGCTAATCTGGATATGATCAACATATTAGTGAAGGATGGGTCTTTGAACCTTATGAAGGTCGAACCCTACCTAGTTTATTTGCTTTGCATACAATGAAAGATGACCAAGAATTAATTTAAAGTAAAAGAAGTTAAAGCAACAAGATTGTTAGAATTGGTGAACACTGATGTATGTGGTGCTTTTAACCACATAATCATAGAATGTTTTTCCTGTTTCATCATTTTTAGTGATAAATATTCCAAGTATGGTTAACTTTACCTGATGAAATACAAATCTGAATTCTTTGAAAAGTTTAACAAATTTTAGATTGAAGTAGAGAACCAACTGGAAATGAGTATCAAGATACTAAATATTTAGATAAGTTTCAAACTTATCTTATGGATAGAAGCATCATATCTCAGTTAATTTCCTTGCTACACAACAGCACAATAGTGTTGCAGAAATATTAAACTGAACTTTATAAATGTTGTTTAGTGGGAGATAAGCATATGTTTGAATTACTTGTTCATTAGATATTATTTGATAAGCTCAAATGAACAAGTAGTGATTATTAGTAAGAATATTATTTTTAAAAATGGGTACGCCTAAGTGAAGGCGAAAGCGTAATAGTTCTTGATGAAACAGTCAGCTAAGCTAATAGAAGGGTAGATTAGATCAATTGAATAGGGATGTTACTGAACTTACTAATGAGTCTCAATAGTTCAAAATTCAAGATCATTAGATGAGAATCCATTTTAATGAGATGATCAAATAATTGATTTCTTACGAAACATGGATGTACATTGTATTAACAAGAAGTTAGTGAGAGTTTAGTAATTTTTTTAATTCATTATGTTAGTGATATACTATTCATTAGGAATGACGTCTTGGAGATATCATCAATGAAAAGATGGTTGATGGACCATTTTTCAAGTCAAAGACCTTTGGAAGTGTTCCACGTTCTTGGAATCAAATTGTTTGGAAACTAAGAAAACAGTTTTTTAAGACTACATTGAAAAGTATTGGTAAGGGATGATTTGTAGGATGCCAAAAAAAGGTTTTACCTTTTAGGCATAAATTCATCTCTCCAAGAAGAGAGAGATAAGGCTAGATATAAGTCATGTAGTCAGCATTGTGAGTGGATAGTTATCTGACATTGGCCCTGAAGGCTAGACAGCGATCAAGCATATTTTTAAGTACCGAAGAAGTATTAAACACTATTTTCTAGTGTTTGGAGTTGAGAATTTTGCAGATTATTTAGGGATACACAAATTCAAATATTATTGATAATTGATCAATTTTGGATTTGTGTATATACATTGGATAAAGGTACATGGGTTGGAGAAGTTGTAAGCTAATTACAACTGATAACTCTACCATTAAAAGACAAATTACATAGAAAGAGGATACATGGGTATGAGATACCTGTATGAATGTTTTTTAGTGCAAGTGGAGATTGTAAGAAGTATGCTCTAAAAAGTATTTTCTAATAATTGTTTATTTCGATACCACATGTTTATATTTATTTTATTAGGTAATATGTTGTGACATAAGATGTTATATGGTTATTATTGAGTGACATTGTAGAAAAGTCATACCAATAATTAATGAATCAAAGGCGAGGAGTAAGACTTTTCTTTCTTTGTACGCTTGATATTTTGTTCTAGACCAAGGTACATATTTATGTACAATAGGTCTATACTCGTTGTGCCTCTATTAAATAGGATAATTTACTCAATCATTGAGGCATGACCTTAAGTAAATGAGTGAGTGCAGTGTAAGAGTACATGCACTGAACGAGATCAAATATGGATACCTTCTGAAAGTGATCATTGATGTTGAGAAGGTATTCAGCACAACTTGTTTATGATATCCTTAGACTTGAGAGGTTTATGCAGGTTTGTTTATTGTATACTTGTACTTTAACGAGTCATTTAGTGATGATCTTTTTAGATCAAATATTTCAGACAATGTTGGGTCTTGTGCATGATAAATGAGTTTGTATAAATGTTTAATAAGTAATCAACCAATTTCTTTGTGAGATAGTATATTCAAGTATATCTATATAGAGTTGGACTCGAGAAAAAGAATCTCTGGCTAAAGGAATTTTGTGAAAATATTTTTCTAAATTAATATATAATATATATTTATTTGTAAAATTGTTTTGGAAACAATTTGAAGAGTCTAACGGGTTACAGATTATAAATTAAGAATTATATGAACTAGGATTTTATCAATGATAATATTCTAGTTTCATTAGCTGATATGGAATATAATATGATGAAAGGATAAATAAATGAATATAATTGTTAGCAAAAGAGATTTCACAAATCAATCTCAAATACTCGGGGGTGAATTGTAATATGTTGATGGACATGATTACAATTAGTAAAAGCTTGAAATTCAAACAAAAGAATATAAAGGAGTTAATGGAAAAAGAGTTTTTCCATGTGATCCTACGGCTGAGGTATGAGATCTCTAAGATCCCACGTACTATCACAGCTAGAGTTTTCATTTAAAAAAATAGTTATGAGATAGTCTACCTTAATAGTAAATTTAGAGTTGGCCATCAAAACTAAAAAAACTCTACGACGGCTGTGAGCACGGAAATGAAAGAGGCAGAACATTTGGACTGCTATTGTGGAATCTTCAAGATTGTAAGATCGTTAAGAACCTGAATATTATTGAAAACTTCTCAAAGATCAACAAAAAAAATTAGTAAGTTAATTTTCTGCGAATCAAACTTTCAGAGCAGTGCCCTCCAATTGTATACAATGAACACGTTCAACGGCTCATAAATTTTATACTAGTTTTGTTAGTCTCATTATCCTGAACATCTCGGTGGTTTTTTTTTTTTAGGAATTCTCAGACCATATAAAACGTTTTGTTCAGTGCCGCGCACATATAATCAAGCTCTGCAAATTAGACACACTTGAGCACGTTTTGGCATCATGGCTGCTATGGTGAAGCACGTGCATTCCACAGGCCCGAGCTGTGTCACCACTAGAAATTAGATCTAACCCAAATCAGGACCCTCCACTGCATTCTTGACGGTATGGAATGCTGATGAGATGGAGGTTTGTTTCTCTGATATTTGTAGCTTCTTCTGCATATTATATAATGCTAGTTAGCTGTAAGAGAGTTCCAAATAAACGGGAATACGGATATGATAATTTAGTTCCCAACTGGCTAATTAAAAAAAGGAAGTGACTTTTTAGAGTTCTACTTCCCTGACCTTTGTTATGGAACCTTGAAAGCGATTGTAATAATTAGGTTATCTGTGGGAGACTCTATACATATGCTGCATGGGTCATGCCACAAATTGGCTCTACTTGGAGTATAATGTTATTTATATTAGGTTTCAAGCACCCATTAGAATATTCATTAATGTTATATATATATATATATTAGGTTTGATTAGATGATTAAGAATGATCTTCGATCTCCTTGAGTTTTTTACTGCACATTTGATCTTATACTTATTAGTAAATTGTTGCGTTGCCTTTATCAACCGAACTTGCTACAGCCATAAAACATGATAATTCGCACAAGTATGATTCTCTCTTTAAGAAAAATGATCACAAGATCTTAGTCATAGAAGGATAAAATCCAAAATATCGGAGACAATATAGTATAGCAGACAGCAGCAGTGCTGTTTCGTAGGTTTTTTTTTTTCTTTCGCTACGTTTTTTTAGCTTTCCCCCTTGACGTCTTCAACTCTTTAAGCTTCACATCAAATTTCAATATTGTTGCAAAATATAGGGTCACATCTTGTGAAAACAATGTTATCTTATATGTTGATCCATTTTTTGAACAGATATATATATAATATGTGTCTGCAAGAACATCTATTGCTATAATTTAAATTCCCTTTAGAATAGTACTTTGGCACCCCTATCCCAGTTGGAGCCTTGGAGGGATGCTGGTAGTCCATATTCAATATGCCTGAAGCAACCAACGTTATCCATTCAATGCATTATAAATACTAAACTCCCTTTGGCAGTTCCATTGCATTAGTTTATTGAAGTTGCCATAAAGAGAGAGAGAGAGAGAGATGGGAAGCCTGGAGCAGCAACATCAGCAAGTGAATGGCGTAGACGTTCCATCATCATTGGGGGGAGGAAGTAACCGCGTAGCAGCCATTGAAGTGGAGGGAGAGCTCCCACTCCCCATTGATATGATTAGTACTGCCAACAAGCAGTTTGATCCCGATATTGAAGGCGCTAATCAACAGGTATATATATATATATATATCTCTTATGTCCCTCTTTCTTTTCTTCAACATGCATAAAGGTCATGCAATTCCATTTTTACCAGTAATACATTTGTGCCGAGTTTAAAAGATGTTGTCACTCTTAACCTTCGGCCTGTTTTAATTTCTGAGGGGTCAACAATATTCGAGTATGATCTGTGTATTTTGCTGATTCTTCTGATGTTCCAGAAACCTGGATGGAGGAAGTTTCTCTCATATATAGGCCCCGGATTCCTAGTCTCTATAGCTTATCTTGACCCGGGCAATTGTGAGTACTCTCTCTTTCTCTCTGCCAGCTCCCGCCCTCTGATCTCTTTCTCTGCATGCACATATGTACTCGACAAATTGATATCATTTTTATGGTCTCATGTACTGTCTCAGTGGAAACTGATCTGCAAGCGGGAGCAAGTGATAGATATGAGGTAATCATCAAAACAGAGAAAAGGGCCAAGTTTCCTTGAAAACAATAATATCAAAAGGACGGAACAAATACAACAAAATTTAAAAGAGGAAATGAAAGCATGCAAGAAAACTGCTAATAATTATTTGAGATCATGGAATTTCCGCGTTCTTTTGCTTTTTACTAATCTCTGGAATTTAGCTAACAAGCATCATCATCATGGTCGTCTGCTATATATATATATTTCGTATTTTTCAGCTACTCTGGGTGATACTCATTGGAATGATTTTTGCACTCATAATCCAATCGCTGGCTGCAAATCTTGGTGTAAGCACAGGTAAACTGCAAAGCAGTCAAATTATTTCCGAAAAGGAATATGAAATGAACATCGACCCTCTCTATCACGAATTTTTCTACAAGTGAATAGCTAATTGAGATTACGATTGATTATATATCCCTCAGGAAAACACCTTTCAGAATTATGTAAGGCCGAGTACCCAAGATATGCGAAGTATTGCCTGTGGTTGCTAACCGAGGTTGCTGTCATAGCTGCAGATATACCCGAAGGTCTACATTTTAGCTTATTTTATTGTTCAATAATATGTTTTCTCCCTCTTGTGCTTTTTCAAGACATAAAAAGAAACGGAAAATGCATCCTTTAATCCCTGTGTATGCTCCGGCTTTGATCATTCTGTGATTTCTTCTCAGGAACATCCCCATCTTCTGCATTCTGAAAATAAAAGTGGAATATTTATAAATTATAAACAAGAAAAAAGCATACCATAGATAATCTCATTGATGGACCTTTGTTGTTTTTTTATGATTTGCAGTGATCGGGACAGCTTTTGCTCTGAATATACTGTTCCACATCCCAGTCTGGGCTGGAGTTCTATTAACTGGCTTAAGCACTCTCTTACTTATAGGCCTGCAGAGATACGGGGTAATCTTTATCAATTGCAGATCATATTAGTTCTGTGCACTTTCGGTAATTATAACTACATAAGAAATTTGGATAATTAATGCACTTTTTCCATTTTTATTAAAAAATAATAATTTCAAATCCTTTATGTCCTTTTCTCTGTTTTTGTTTCTAACATATGTGCGAGTAAAACTTTTGTCAGCATAAGGTATCTTTGCCTCTATGCGCTACAGTACTTTTTCTTAAAATCCTACACTTAATTAAAATAAGAAAAAGAAGTTATTTACGCCTCCAAATTATTAAAACAAGGCATCTCAATTCCAACTTTTGACACATTAAATTAAATCTATAAACAGAAAAAATTAGTTTTCTGCAAAATATTTTGTTGGTTCATTAACTACTTGATAATTAAATTATGAATTTCATGTGTTTGCTGATCAGCTAGCTAGCTATGTACCCACTTTCTCTGCAATATATGTTGAATGAGGATTCAATACATATACTCTTCCCTACGTAGATTCTTCATGGTCTTTAATTTGTCCATATATGCATGCATGTTGATATCATCCACGTGATGGGTGTAGTTGGGGCCCGGGGAAAGGATTCGGTGGATTTGGCTTCTTATTTGTAGATATTTTAAGGCAGATATTCATGAGTTGGTCTTTTAAACTACTCTACTACTGATTTAGGCTAAGCTTTCCAGTTTCCGATTTTCGGCACTAATTTTATTACTAGTATGTTTAGATGTTGGTAGTTACATTTATTGTGAAAAATAAAGCCTTGTTGTTTAATTATTAGGGAATTTGTAGTTAGATATTAATTTGTTTTTTTTATCGTGATTTATAAGAGGACCAAATTAGTGATCCAAACATAATTAGATTTGTGTTAAATGAAAAGGTGTATATTTTATAAAATATTGTCAAACAACTATATAAACTTCAAATTACTCCTTGGAGATGATCAAAGAGCTAAATTATCTCTTCTTTCTTCTTAATTAATTTAATTTATTTTCTACTTATTTTCTTTCTAAAATCTTGTGAGCTGTGACCAGGTAAGGAAGCTGGAAATGCTGATAGCAGTGCTGGTCTTCGTGATGGCTGCTTGTTTCTTTGGGGAAATGAGTTACGTAAAGCCTCCAGCTGATGAGGTGCTAAAGGGAATGTTCGTACCCAAGCTCAAAGGCCAAGGAGCCACCGGCGATGCCATCGCCCTCTTGGGTGCCCTTATCATGCCGTACGATCCCTCTTATATATGTTGTGTGTATATATATATATATCAAATACTGCGCCTGAACTAATTTGGTCCGTTTCATTATGATCATTAATTAGGCACAATCTCTTCCTCCACTCGGCTCTTGTGCTATCCAGAAAAATACCCACTTCTGTCCGTGGCGTCAATGTAAGTCAGCTTTCGTGCATATATATATATAAATTCCTCTTAAAAAAAGTGAAAGATTTATAAATGCTCCCTTCATTAATATTAAGTACTGCAGAAGATATTTAGAGGATAATTAAGTAATTGTAGGATTTTAACACTCATGCTTAATTAGGTTCTTTACACAAGTTGTGTTAATTTAAGATTATTAGTTTAAATATGATTTTTTATGAGTTCAAACCTTGCGTTTAATTTCTCTAACTCCTACTGGATCTCTCCCGTTGAGATTGAATTTGGACCCCTCATATATTTGTACGACATAAAGTATGAAAGTTTTCTCAAATAATTAAATTCCCTTAATTTGCTGGTTGATTTTAGCTAGCTTAATTTTGAAACAAAATTATATTGACCTATATATATTAATTTGCCTCATCGTGTAATATTACAGGACGCATGTCGATACTTCTTGATAGAGAGCGGATTCGCATTGTTCATCGCATTGCTAATCAATGTTGCAATCATTTCTGTATCTGCCACTGTTTGCACAGCCGATAGCCTCTCAGCTGAGAATGCAGATAGATGCAATGATCTTACCCTTAACTCAGCCTCATTCCTTCTCAAGGTTCAAAATCGTTATCGAGTTGTTTAAATTCAATTGAACCATATACAACTCTAATAGATAACTTTCTTTTTCACTTTTTGTGTGTATAGAATGTGCTGGGTCGGTCAAGCTCAGCCGTTTATGCCATTGCATTACTAGCCTCAGGGCAAAGCTCCACCATCACATGCACTTATGCAGGACAATTCATCATGCAGGTCTTAAATAATACGCATATAAGACATTATATTATGCTGATATGTGTCAAATATCAGCTATAGTACTCTAGTATATTTGAAGTATACTTGACTTAGCAGAGTTTTGACTGATTTAAGGACGGTGTGGGTTCTTTTAGGGTTTCTTGGACCTTAAGATGAAGAAATGGACTAGGAACTTGATGACTAGGTGCATTGCCATTACACCTAGTCTTATAGTTTCAATTATCGGTGGATCTTCAGGAGCAGGCCGACTCATCATCATCTCATCGGTTTGTAACTCCCAAACTATATATTTCTACTTTCAAATGGCCAAACTGAAGGATTATTATACAATATTCTATAGTAACATAACTTGTCTTGCAGACGATACTCTCGTTTGAGCTTCCATTTGCTTTAATCCCTCTTCTTAAATTCAGTAGCAGTACCATCAAGATGGGACCTCACAAGAATTCAATATGTGTGAGTTGTTTTCTATTGTTTTCCTTCTATTTTCTCTTTTCTAAGCCATTTGATCTAGTGACGAAAGGCAGTTCAATTGACCATGTTGGGCTAACTTATCCTTTTCTTTCAATCAACAGTTGTTTAATAGTTGTGGGAAGTTGTCTTCTCTGTCTTGTTCAGCTCACTACTAAGCATCTAAACAATAAATTATGAATGCAGATTATTGTGATATCATGGATCCTGGGCCTGGGAATCATTGGCATCAACATTTACTACCTAAGCACGACTTTCGTAGATTGGCTGATTAACAACAACTTACCCAAGGTTGCAAATGTGTTCGTGGGTATCCTAGTGTTCCCCATAATGGCGGTCTACATCCTCGCAGTCATCTACCTAACCTTTCGAAAAGACAGAGTGGTAACATTCGTTCAGCCCATAAAAAATGACCCAGTAGCCCAAAACAAGATGGAAAACGGCTAAGTTGTCCTGATGGACCAACCAATTTGGACCAAATCCCTTACAGAGAGGATTTGGCAGATATCCCTTTACCAGAATAGAGGGTTTCAAAATGGAATGCTTCACCAATGAGGGACCTCCAGACTATCTTTTCGGAAGGATCTATGGGTTCCTAATTGGTACTACTAGTACTACCAAATTGTACGGTTGACTTGAAACTTACTTCAAGTTCATCTAAAGCTATCATACTATGCAACTAGCATGGCAGTGTTCAGTTGTAAAGTTTATAATGTGTAATACCAATCAATACTAAATAACTTTATATATCTAATGATTAGCAACTTTTCGTGTAGGTATTCACACTCACGAAAAGTTAAATATTGGTAGCTTTTTTTCCCAAAGAAATAAGATTCTATATATTTCAAGAAAAATACAAAAGAAACAGGTGGATACCCCTTAAAAATCATCGTTGAGTAGTTAATATGTATAGTGTTATGAAACAAAACAAGAAAAAAATAACCAGAAAAATGTAGATGTCCCTAGACTAGTCTCAATTTCGTGCTTTCTAAGCCACGAAATGAAAGAGTGAAAGTTATCCCTTGTAAAGGACAACGTTTTGCAATGGAGAGAAGAAGAGATATGGAAGATCAGTTTCTTCGTATAGAAGCTGGGGGTGGCCACATGTATGAATTTAATTGTATAACTCATGACCATTATGACATGCAATAGGTGCACTATTAGCTCTAGGTGGCAAGATTGGGACGAAAGCAATTTTCAAAAGGGGAGCAAGCGCAGGCAAGGTTTTGTATTTTTTCAAAACCCAAACAGTTATTTGTTAATGAGTGAAAACCTAAACAGCGATTTTTAAGTCACCCTTAATTGAATTTGTTGAATTATTCCAGTACACAAACAAAAAATGTCCCTCAGCCAAGCTTTAATACAACATGAAGAGTTGAACTTTTGGCAAAAACTCATCATATAGTACTAATTAAAGACAACATGATATTATTCTGTAAGTCTGAATAACAACCCAAAAGGGGGGTGAATTGGGTTTTAGTAAATTTTAAAACTTTTTCAAGATAATTTAAGCAGTATAATGGTAAAGCATAGAACACAATAAGGAGAGATATGAGCAAGTAAAAAGAAGAGATAGAGTTAAAGAGATGACACTGTAATTTTAAGTGGTTCAACCAACACTTGCCTACGTCCACCCCCAAGGCTATTTACTTCCTTGGATTTTTTCACTATTCTTCAAATAGCAAATACACTTAGCTTCCGGGTGCTAAGGAACCTTTACAAAGCATTTTTCGAGCTCACGCTTTAACTCACTTCACAAATCCCAAAACCTAAAGGATTTCTTCTACCCAACGAGTAGGACAAGTGTTTACCCAAACACTCAAGTGTTTACAAAGGATGAATAAAAAGGGAATATCAACGATTGGCTCTTAAAGCCGTATAAAGTAAGTGGAAAGTATATTGGTACACAAGAGGACAAGATTCTATGTAGAAAACTGAAGTTTGACAGGGAATCACAAGCTTTCTTGGTATGAAAAGTTTCTCTCTTCTTCAAAGCACTTTCTCTCTCTAGAAGTTAGGTCGAAAGTAATTATAAAGTGAATAGCACGATTGTTGTCCTTTTTCTCTCTATCTCTTTCTATATATATACTCTTTTTAACTTCAACGGTCTTCAAGTAGCTTTATGTACCGTTGGAAGGGTTTAAAAGACTTTTTAAATCATTTTGAATAAGCTAACAACGTTCCAAAATTTATGCAAAACCGTGGTATATGTCGACACATGACCAGCATGTGTTGACACTTCAAAAACTTGATCTGGAAGTGTTCTCTTAGGAGACAGTGCAATGTGTTGACACTAATCTTCAATGTGTCGACACTTCAAAAATTGAACTGGAGTTGAGCTCTCAAGAGATAGTGCAATGTGTCGACACCATAAAGCCAATGTGTTGACACTTGTCTTGGTCTGAAATGATGTCTCGAGTGTAAATGCAATGTGTTGACACTATGAATCAATGTGTCGACACTTATAAATGCTGGAGAGAAAATCAGCAACTTTAAAGCGTCCAAACCATTCCAAAACCTTTTAAAACACCAACAAAGGGAAAAATTGATCTTATCAACTTGTGTAATGGTGTTCAAGTCCTCTATAAATATTTTAGGGAGAGAAAACCCAATCCTTTGAAATATATCATTTAGAAAAGTGGAGTAACAAAAAAAATTTACAAGACTTCAAAGTACTTAGAAACTTTTGTTATCATCAAAATCAAATATAGTTTGTTTTACAAACAACCTTGGGCTAACATATTCCAAGTCATCAATTACATAAATGCATCCCTTCTATGGTTAGGAGGGAGAAAATGGGCCCAAGAAGCAGAGAAAGTATCCTCCCAACTTTGGTTAACAAGGGCGCGATCCAACTTCCGCATGATCGGGTCCTCGCTTCTTCGATTAGTCCACGTGAGATGCAGTCCAGAGTAACAGAGATCAACAAGTTCAGCGCCTCTAATGAACTCCTCCAAGTCCCCCTTCCAAGACTGCCAACTATGTGAGCCACCCCGAGCTTCCCACTCTATTTTTAACAGCATTGAAGTCCCCCATAATGAGCCATGGAGTAACTGAATTGTGCCACCCGAGGCTTAACAGTTCATTCCAAAGAGCTCTTCTTCTATCATGGTGGTTAGACCCATAAATAATAGAAACTCAACATTGTTTCGCACCCGCAACTTCCTTTACAAAACAGTGGACAACTTGCTCACTTTTTCCATCCAAACACAAATCAACTGAGTTAGGGTCTCAACACACCCATATTCGGACTCAGATTCCCTCCTAAGAGGGAATTACCTAATGGGTCCTAATAGGTCATTGGATGGATGATAGCACATTAATGAATCCATCTAATGATCTATATTAAAATGCTTAAAAAAATCCAAAATGAAAAAAAAAACTCACAAATCGGGCATTAAAAGATAACGGCCATTGGATGGATTTATTAATGTGCTGTCATCCATCCAATGGCCTGTTAGGACCCATTAGGTAATTTCATCTTAGGAGGAATCCTTTCCCCCCATATTCAACCCAGAGGAGAGTGATGATAATTATCAAAGCACTTCCACCCTTTAGCAATGGTTCTAAGAATTCTATTTTTCTTGGTTTCCTTCACTCTAGATTCAATGATGCTCAAGAGTGATAGTCGCAGAATAAGTTTCTGAACCTCTGATTGTTTTATGGGGTCATTACTCACATTCCAGCAACCAAAATACATGATCACTAACAAAAAAGTCAAAAGACAGCCACTATCGGCTACTAACCATCTAAACAATAATTATGAATCAGATTATTCTGATATCATAGATCCTGGGCCTGGGAATGATCGGCATCAACATTTACTACCTAAGCACGGGTTTCGTAAATTGGTTGATTAACAACAACTTACCCATGGTTGCAAATGTGTTCATGGGTATCCTAACCTATAAAAAACCAAGGAGTCGTTCTCTATTATTTATAAAAAAAATTAAAAATTTGACGGTTTCCGATCGGATAACCCATTTTAAAACCACAAAGAAAAAATTAAAAGGCGTCGTTTTCCATGCATTATTAATATGATGTGGGATAACCCATTTTAAAACCACAAAGAAATAATCATTGGGAAAAATAACGCGGCAGCTAGTTTAGTGTGGTGGATCTTTGGGCACAAAAAAAATTGAATATAAACGTCATCGTAGTCCCACGTGAAAGAATGTAGCTATAAGAACTTACCGTCATGGTTAGAAATCTTTTTCTTTGGCAACCATTAACGGCATGGTAAAAACTATCAGGAATAAATAGTAATTACTCTAAACTGACATGTCATGGCAACGGATTCAACTTTCATGACCTGTAATTCAGATACCCACGCATTGTTAATATGATGTGGGAATAAACCGTTTAAAAATCACGAAAAAATAATCGTTGAGAAAAATAACGTGGCAACTAGTTTAGTATGGTGGATCTCTGGCCATGCAACCAAATATGTTGTGGATATTAGTCTTACGGCCACGATCCTAAATAATCTAACACGAATCTTAAATGGATATTCCATTTTCCACGTTAAAAAACATAGCTAATAGTACTATCACCGTAACTATTTATGTTTATCTTGGCCGACAGTCGATAACGTCATTGAAAACAATGTTTACTGTAGCGAATAAGTATTAATTACCCTAAGCCGACGAGACATGGTTACGAATTAAATTTTAGTGGCTTGTAATTCAATTAACTACAAGAAGTCAATCGGGCGTGAGAATAAGCTAGTTTCAGCCACGACAATATAACTGTTGCAGAAAAAAACGTGGCTGTAGATCTTTTTTCTTGTAGTGTGACAATTAACTAGTGCCGATGCCGGTTAAACCAGTAACAACCGGTGTATTAAAAAATGCTACCAGAACCGGTGATGAGAACAGCCGGTTTGACGATTCCCCGTGCCAGTGCCAGTTTAACCAATGCCGGCGGTTTATTTGCTCAGCGTTAGGCACAAGAACGCGAAAGAGGCAAAGGTTGCCCTCTTCCCGTACTCTTGGATTGGACTTTTCTGAAAAGAGCTGCCTTTTACTCCTCTTATTCCATTTCCTTTCCTTTTCTATTACCGAAGCCTCTAGCTGGTTTTTGCCCTCATGGCCTTGAGACACAAATAATTCTGCACGACCTCCTTCCTAAACTGCCCCGCCCCTCACCCATTACTGCCCTCTGCCTACGGTAAAAGCCTGGTGGAACTTGCTAGCTGGGAGTGACCCAGGGAAAAAAAAAAAAATAAAGGCACAAAAAGAATACTGGGGATGGAGATGGAGATGACTTGTGACGTGAATGATTGATAATTACTCCCGAACCAATAAAAGTAATTGAGTGATTAGCTATCTCTGTTAGCTCCTGTGCTGTCTATTTCCATTTGTAGGTAATCCAGAGAGAGAGAGAGAGGCTTTTCGATTTGGTTAACGTTGGAAAGTTGTGTAAGGAAAGAGATGGTTCTTTCGTTTCTTTCCCATTTTCCCAACTAAGGTTCCTTGGAACCCACCAGTAAGAAAAGGACAAAGAAGCATCATTCGTAGTCTCCTGAACAACGAGACAGTAAAGTTCGTACACTAGTTTAAATAAACCTAAAGGAGCGTTAAATTTAAAGAAGACTAAGATTGGACATAAACGAATTTGTGAATGATTGGAAAAAAAAAACACTTTAAAATGGTAGCAGCGGTATTGTATGGAGAGAGAAAGTGAGTGAATTATGAGTCATTGAAAAGAGGAGGAAGAGAAGCAAGTGGGTGGAGAAGAGAGAGAGAGAGAGAAGTAATAAGGTGAGGGTGGGATGCTTCGGCCAAGCATGCTTAAACTGGCCTAGACTATACTGTATTGGGCAGCGGGGGATACAAGATCTTGGAACATCTCCACCCTCTCTTTAACTACCTTTTGCAACACACAGCCACACATCCGAGCACCCTCCTCTTTCCTCCGTCCTAGGTTTTCTTTCCTTCTCCAATAACTCATAACTCTCTTCTCTACCTTCCCTCTCCTTCCCCGCACACAGCTCCTCCTTGCAAGGCAGAGAGGGTTTTTCGTTTTCACCCTCATAGAGATTCTCGTATTTTTTTTTCTTATGTGGGAATAAGGAGTAGAATTTGTACCCGAGAACAATAAGGTATTGTCCTTTGTCGAGATCAAAACGAAGCTAGAGGAAAACAAAAAAGAACTGAAAAATGTGGGATCTTAACGACTCGCCTGTTCTGAGCCGAGACTTCGAATCCGAAGGCTGCTCTTCCCAGAAGACTTCGTTCGACGGGGACAATGACAAGGGCAAACGGGTCGGATCCATGTCTAATTCGAGCTCCTCTGCCGTGATCATTGAGGACGGATCTGAAGACGATCAGGATGGTGACAAAGGTAGCATGATCAAGCGGCGTGGTAGCAGCAACATCAAGCTATTCGGGGTCTCCTTCACGGAGACGAACCAACACCCATGACCCGGCAGTTCTTCTTTGTGGACGAGTCAGAAATGGGAGCTACATCCGATGTCGGAGGTGGTTCAACTGCTGTTGTTGCGTTACCTCGGGCCCACTTGTTGGGGGTTAAGTTTTGCCAATTGGATACGCTTAACACTGGAAAGTCAGTTGAGGTCTCGCAACCCATGAAGAAGAGCCATAGGAACCGAGGGTCGAGCAAGAGTCGAATGCAATGTCTCTATTTGAATTCATCACTGGGTGCGCTAGTATGGGTCGAGCGTGAGTCGAACGTGATGTATATGGCACTTCGAGCGTGAGTCAAATGTGAGAAGGCTTTGGATAGTACACCAACACTAACTTTTGAACAAACGTGGAAACCAATAATTACAACTCAATCACGATATATTTTAATACGGAATAATGCCAACATAAAAAAACCTTAACAGGTTGACAAAGGCAAAGCAATATTTTACTAGAAAGTATCAAATCAAATGTGCAGTAAAAAACTAATGGAGATCGAAGATCATTCTTTATCATCTAATCAAACCTAATACACTGACGATATATAAGATTAATGAATATTCTAATGGGTGCTTGAAACCTAATATAAATAACATCATACTCCAAGTAGAGCCAATTTGTGGCGTGACCCATTCAGCATATATGTATAGAGTCTCCCACAGATACCTTCGCTTTCAAGGTTCCATAACAAAGGCACAGGGATGTAGAACTCTAAAAAGACACTTCCTTTTCTTAATTAGCCAGTTGGGAACTAAATTATCACCTAATCAAACCTAATACACTAACGATATATAAGATTAATGAATATTCTAATTGGTGCTTGAAACCTAATATAAATAACATCATACTCCAAGTAGAGCCAATTTGTGGCATGACCCATGCAGCATATATGTACAGAGGCTCCCACAGATACCGTATTACAATCGCTTTCAAGGTTCCATAACAAAGGTACGGGGATGTAGAACTCTAAAAAGACACTTCCTTTTCTTAATTAGCCAGTGGGAACTAAATTATCATGTCCGCATTCCCCGTTTTTTGGAACTCTCTTTCAGCTGGCATTATATTATGCAGAAGAAGCTACAAACGTCAGAGAAACAAACCTCCATGCATATGTCATCAGCATTCCCTACCGTCGAGAATGAAGTGGAGGGTCCCGATTTGGGCTAGATCTAATTTCTAGTGGTGACACAGCTCGGGCCCTGTGGAATGCACGTGATTCAGCATAGCAGCCATGATGCGGAAACGTGCTCGAGTGTGTCTAATTTGCAGAGTTTGATTATATCTGCGCGGCACTGCAAAAAAACGTTTTATATAGTCTGAGAACTCCTGAAAAAAAACCCACCGAAAAGTTTAGGATAATGAGACTAACAAAACTAGTATAAAATTTATGGGCAGTTGAACGTGTTCATCGTATACAATTGGAGGGCACTGTTCATGAAACGTTCTTATCATGAGATGGTTAGCAGTGATGTCTTAGGATAAGACTCATAACTTTTAATATTGAACTCCAAAGTCAGAACCAATTAAACTTTTGCCCATTAGGTTGATCGATCTGTCCGTGTCAATATTGTCGTTACAACACTAATGGGCACAAAGAATTGAGTCAAATCCTAGTACAGCGGCCTCCAGGCTTCATGCATGTAAGTGTCAACTTAATTTGTCCAATGTTTGGATTATGCAGAGAATAAAATCTTGACTTTTCCTTCTTTTTCTTTTTCTTTTTTATGGGGCTATTCTCTTTTGCGAAGGATTAAGGATAAAATTACAGGCAATATGAAGAAACAAAAATAAAGCATTTGATTCAACGTCCAACTTGAGACAGCATATATAGAAGAATAAATATGAGCTATTTTGGGAGAAACAATGTAGTTAGCACGTCAAAGCAACGAGAAAAAAAAATTCAAAAAATTAAAATACGGGAGAAATCAAAAGAACTCAAATTTAATATATAACAGGATGAGATTTTTTTTTAACAAAAAAGTTTGCACTTCGAACGTATAAAAAGTTATGTAATACATACTATTAATTTCATTTACATTAAATAAGCTAACCATTATAAGTAGCGTGCCAAAACTGAAAAAAAAAACAAAAACAAAAAAAAAAAAGGCCTGTATATTGTCTTTTTATTATACATACGCATTAAAGGGATAGAGATACAAAGAACAAAGCTCTAAAAAATTTAACCATGAGAGTGGCAGCTCCGCTGTTTTGGGAGCTTGAAAATAGGGGCATGACCTAAAAGTGAGTGTAGGGGCAACAGGTCTCGGGATTGAACCTTTACTTTCAAAATTAACTGCACTATATTGTGGGATTATGGTGATGACATTCCTCGTACACGAATAGGTAGCTATGACTTAATCTAGACATTCAATCTAGGATAGAAATTCTTATAATCACGCCTAAAGAGTACCTACCATAATCGCTCCCCTTACTACAATAAAAATTGGTTTTTTGGACAGATTTTTCCGTCTCTGAATTTTGTCCAAAAAAATTTTTTGGAGGCGGAATCCGTCCGTCGCACCAACTGTCCCAACAAACCCATTACAAAAGGATTTTTTAGGATGGAAATTTTGTTTCATCCCCAAAAGTACCTTTCCAAGATGGGAAGGTTTCCATCCCAAAATCAAATTATCGTTCGAACTCTTTCGAATCAACAGTTAAGGATTATGTTTGAATATCTTTGGACTGAAAATATAAATTCGTTCAATAAGGCAAATTAACGTTTGAACCACTATGAAAATTTTACGTTCGATATTTCAGATACTGTTCCAACGCTACAAAATGGAGCATTTGTAACCGTTCTTAATGAGTTACAACGTTTCACGTGATAAACGTTCGAACAGTTTCGGAAAAAATGTTCGAAGATTTTTATGACGTTCCAACAGATATTGTTAAACTCGTCCAATATGCTGATCAAGGAATAAAAAAGTAGTTGTTCGAACATGTTATGAACGGAAACGAGAAACGTCGAATAGGGTTTGAAAGTAGGGGAGACACGTTGTATTTCAAACGCTAAAATTAATGTTGGAACAAATTTTTTTTGTTTTTATAAAAAATTAAAAATTACTAGAAAATTAATAAATAAGATATTATTAAATAAAAAAATCTATTAACAAAATGTACAATTAAATAAGTAATCACCATATCCGAAACAATTAAACATAATAAGGAATAAAAAATAATCTACCTTGGCCGTCGCATGCATCCAACTCTGCGTGCATCAAAAAATTTTATCAATATAACGCTTAAATAATTGAAAAAAATAATCATTAAAAAAAGTCAGCTAAATGAAAAAAATATATAACTTGCCTATACATATACTCAATTTCGTTTTCGGTGAAAGTAATCCAATATCAGCATAGGAAAAGCTAAGGCCCCAGATAAGGTTGATGCAAGTGAATGATTATATCTAACATATTTACACCGATCGTACATAATGTGATCTATCGAATATATTCAAAATGTTTTCTATTTGTTAGTAAAATCATGATATATTTTACATTATGCATGACAACTCGAAATTTGAGGTATTGGGCCTCTAATGAATTTGCATCACTGTAACATATTAACATGCACACAAACTAATCGAGAGAATAACAAAAGCTAATACAACATTTTCCGAAGCCAGCATATTTCATTGTATGGAAAGAAATAGAGAGCAATACTCTAGTCAGTAGGGTTGGACTTCTGAAAACCTTTTAGTCACACATCAGATCTACAAAGAAGTTCTTTGCATGTTCTAGTTTGGAAGGAAATAACTACTTTTTAGGTCGGATGTGTGGCCAAAAAGTTTTCAGAAGTCCAACCCTACTGACTAGAGTATTGCTCTCTATTTCTTTCCATACAATGAAATATGCTGGCTTCGAAAATGTTGTATTAGCTTTTGTTATTCTCTCGATTAGTTTTGTGTGCATGTTACTAGTGTTACAGTGATGCAAATCAATGGAAATTACTTCTCCATATAAAGGTTGACACGTATAAAAGAGCAAGGTCAATGTAGTTTCTCTCTTTCTCACAAACATGAAATCCCACGGATCATGACCAAGTGACACCTTAAGTACATGAAAATGTTCAAGCAAGGTCCATATAAGCATGGCCAAGCTCAAGCTAACTCAAACTCAACATTGGAATCAGGAAAACTACACTCATATTAAAACAGTAAAAAATGTGCTTTGATAACGTTCTAATTCACAGGCGAAGAACTATATATAAACTCAATGCTATACAATGTCAAATTTCATCTTTTTCTTTACATTCTGTTTTACACATTTGTAACACTTTACTTTACTTTTATCCTTTTTCTTTAATTAGTTTGTATTTATTTTTATTCTTTAATAAATTTTACTAGAAAAAAAAATTTGCTTTTTCTTTCTGTGATATTTTTTTAGATTTTTTGAAGGTTGACTTTTCTGCTCTCAAACTTCCGTCTATATATGTATGTGTGTGTGAGAGAGTAAACAATTGTGAAAATATTGTTATCATATGTTAGTCTTAATTAATTATATGTTGATCCACTAATTAAAAATAATATCGAGTTTTTTTTTCTTTTAATAATACTGTATGTGCATGTAATAACTTGTCGTGAAGCCAACGATATATTTGTGAAAACGGTACTGTTATGTTATATGAGTCTGAATTATATATATGTTTATCTATTAATTAAAAATATATAATTTCAGGTTCTTTTCTTTTACGATTAATGTCTGTGTTATGTGTATGATGGAGTTATGTGTGTGTGTGTGTGTGTGTGTGTGTGTGTGTGTGGCGTGCGCGCACGTGTTTGTGTGTGTAACGTGTGTGAGGCAATATTTATGAAAATAATGTTAGCTTATATTAGTTTGAACTATATGTTGATCTATTATTTTAACATATATATGTGTGGGCGCTCGCGCTCGCTTGTGTCTTTGAGGCAATATAGTCGTGTACATTTATTAAATTACGTTTCTATGACGCAATGCACAAAAACACATTATTTATTTATTTATTTTGTTTGATGACGGTATATATATATATATCCATTCAGTTGTGACTTTCTATATAGAGAAACCAAAGATCCAATTGTAGATGGTTTCAAATGTTATATTATTTGAAAACAAATAAGTAGCTAGGCTACCAATTATATATATTAAAATAGAATGCCTAAAGCTACAAATGAAAATCAATTGTTATAATTTAAATTCCCTTTAAAATAGTACTTTAATGGCACTCCTATCTCAGGGCACCCCTATCCCAGTTGGAGCCTTGGAGGGATGCTGGTAGTCCATATTCAATATGCCTGAAGCAACCAACGTTATCCATTCAATGCATTATAAATACTAAACTCCCTTGCAGTTCCATTGCATTATTATTGAAGTTGCCATAAGAGAGAGAGAGAGAGAGAGATGGGAAGCCTGGAGCAGCAACATCAGCAAGTGAATGGCGTAGACGTTCCATCATCATTGGGGGGAGGAAGTAACCGCGTAGCAGCCATTGAAGTGGAGGGAGAGCTCCCACCCTCCATTGATATGATTAGTACCAACAAGCAGTTTGATCCCGATATTGAAGGCGCTAATCACAGGTATATATATGCATAAAGGTCATGCAATTCCATTTTTACCAGTAATACATTTGTGCCGAGTTAAAAGATGTTGTCACTCTTAACCTTCGGCCTGTTTTAATTTCTGAGGGGTCAACAATATTCGAGTATGATCTGTGTATTTTGCTGATTCTTCTGATGTTCCAGAAACCTGGATGGAGGAAGTTTCTCTCATATATAGGCCCCGGATTCCTAGTCTCTATAGCTTATCTTGACCCGGGCAATTGTGAGTACTCTCTCTTTCTCTCTGCCAGCTCCCGCCCTCTGATCTCTTTCTCTGCATGCATGTATGTACTCGACAAATTGATATCATTTTTATGGTCTCATGTACTGTCTCAGTGGAAACTGATCTGCAAGCGGGAGCAAGTGATAGATATGAGGTAATCATCAAAACAGAGAAAAGGGCCAAGTTTCCTTGAAAACAATAATATCAAAAGGACGGAACAAATACAACAAAATTTAAAAGAGGAAATGAAAGCATGCAAGAAAACTGCTAATAATTATTTGAGATCATGGAATTTCCGCGTTCTTTTGCTTTTTACTAATCTCTGGAATTTAGCTAACAAGCATCATCATCATGGTCGTCTGCTATATATATATATTTCGTATTTTTCAGCTACTCTGGGTGATACTCATTGGAATGATTTTTGCACTCATAATCCAATCGCTGGCTGCAAATCTTGGTGTAAGCACAGGTAAACTGCAAAGCAGTCAAATTATTTCCGAAAAGGAATATGAAATGAACATCGACCCTCTCTATCACGAATTTTTCTACAAGTGAATAGCTAATTGAGATTACGATTGATTATATATCCCTCAGGAAAACACCTTTCAGAATTATGTAAGGCCGAGTACCCAAGATATGCGAAGTATTGCCTGTGGTTGCTAACCGAGGTTGCTGTCATAGCTGCAGATATACCCGAAGGTCTACATTTTAGCTTATTTTATTGTTCAATAATATGTTTTCTCCCTCTTGTGCTTTTTCAAGACATAAAAAGAAACGGAAAATGCATCCTTTAATCCCTGTGTATGCTCCGGCTTTGATCATTCTGTGATTTCTTCTCAGGAACATCCCCATCTTCTGCATTCTGAAAATAAAAGTGGAATATTTATAAATTATAAACAAGAAAAAAGCATACCATAGATAATCTCATTGATGGACCTTTGTTGTTTTTTTATGATTTGCAGTGATCGGGACAGCTTTTGCTCTGAATATACTGTTCCACATCCCAGTCTGGGCTGGAGTTCTATTAACTGGCTTAAGCACTCTCTTACTTATAGGCCTGCAGAGATACGGGGTAATCTTTATCAATTGCAGATCATATTAGTTCTGTGCATTTTTTCGGTCCATTATAACTACATAAGAAATTTGGATAATTAATGCACTTTTTCCATTTTTATTAAAAAATAATAATTTCAAATCCTTTATGTCCTTTTCTCTGTTTTTGTTTCTAACATATGTGCGAGTAAAACTTTTGTCAGCATAAGGTATCTTTGCCTCTATGCGCTACAGTACTTTTTCTTAAAATCCTACACTTAATTAAAATAAGAAAAAGAAGTTATTTACGCCTCCAAATTATTAAAACAAGGCATCTCAATTCCAACTTTTGACACATTAAATTAAATCTATAAACAGAAAAAATTAGTTTTCTGCAAAATATTTTGTTGGTTCATTAACTACTTGATAATTAAATTATGAATTTCATGTGTTTGCTGATCAGCTAGCTAGCTATGTACCCACTTTCTCTGCAATATATGTTGAATGAGGATTCAATACATATACTCTTCCCTACGTAGATTCTTCATGGTCTTTAATTTGTCCATATATGCATGCATGTTGATATCATCCACGTGATGGGTGTAGTTGGGGCCCGGGGAAAGGATTCGGTGGATTTGGCTTCTTATTTGTAGATATTTTAAGGCAGATATTCATGAGTTGGTCTTTTAAACTACTCTACTACTGATTTAGGCTAAGCTTTCCAGTTTCCGATTTTCGGCACTAATTTTATTACTAGTATGTTTAGATGTTGGTAGTTACATTTATTGTGAAAAATAAAGCCTTGTTGTTTAATTATTAGGGAATTTGTAGTTAGATATTAATTTGTTTTTTTTATCGTGATTTATAAGAGGACCAAATTAGTGATCCAAACATAATTAGATTTGTGTTAAATGAAAAGGTGTATATTTTATAAAATATTGTCAAACAACTATATAAACTTCAAATTACTCCTTGGAGATGATCAAAGAGCTAAATTATCTCTTCTTTCTTCTTAATTAATTTAATTTATTTTCTAGTTATTTTCTTTCTAAAATCTTGTGAGCTGTGACCAGGTAAGGAAGCTGGAAATGCTGATAGCAGTGCTGGTCTTCGTGATGGCTGCTTGTTTCTTTGGGGAAATGAGTTACGTAAAGCCTCCAGCTGATGAGGTGCTAAAGGGAATGTTCGTACCCAAGCTCAAAGGCCAAGGA
The DNA here is from genome assembly GCA_003952965.2 of Morella rubra. NCBI lineage: Eukaryota > Viridiplantae > Streptophyta > Magnoliopsida > Fagales > Myricaceae > Morella > Morella rubra. The sequence goes on from CM025851.1 coordinate 34,742,016, forward strand.
GCCACCGGCGATGCCATCGCCCTCTTGGGTGCCCTTATCATGCCGTACGATCCCTCTTATATATGTTGTGTGTATATATATATATATCAAATACTGCGCCTGAACTAATTTGGTCCGTTTCATTATGATCATTAATTAGGCACAATCTCTTCCTCCACTCGGCTCTTGTGCTATCCAGAAAAATACCCACTTCTGTCCGTGGCGTCAATGTAAGTCAGCTTTCGTGCATATATATATATAAATTCCTCTTAAAAAAAGTGAAAGATTTATAAATGCTCCCTTCATTAATATTAAGTACTGCAGAAGATATTTAGAGGATAATTAAGTAATTGTAGGATTTTAACACTCATGCTTAATTAGGTTCTTTACACAAGTTGTGTTAATTTAAGATTATTAGTTTAAATATGATTTTTTATGAGTTCAAACCTTGCGTTTAATTTCTCTAACTCCTACTGGATCTCTCCCGTTGAGATTGAATTTGGACCCCTCATATATTTGTACGACATGAAGTATGAAAGTTTTCTCAAATAATTAAATTCCCTTAATTTGCTGGTTGATTTTAGCTAGCTTAATTTTGAAACAAAATTATATTGACCTATATATATTAATTTGCCTCATCGTGTAATATTACAGGACGCATGTCGATACTTCTTGATAGAGAGCGGATTCGCATTGTTCATCGCATTGCTAATCAATGTTGCAATCATTTCTGTATCTGCCACTGTTTGCACAGCCGATAGCCTCTCAGCTGAGAATGCAGATAGATGCAATGATCTTACCCTTAACTCAGCCTCATTCCTTCTCAAGGTTCAAAATCGTTATCGAGTTGTTTAAATTCAATTGAACCATATACAACTCTAATAGATAACTTTCTTTTTCACTTTTTGTGTGTATAGAATGTGCTGGGTCGGTCAAGCTCAGCCGTTTATGCCATTGCATTACTAGCCTCAGGGCAAAGCTCCACCATCACATGCACTTATGCAGGACAATTCATCATGCAGGTCTTAAATAATACGCATATAAGACATTATATTATGCTGATATTGTCAAATATCAGCTATAGTACTCTAGTATATTTGAAGTATACTTGACTTAGCAGAGTTTTGACTGATTTAAGGACGGTGTGGGTTCTTTTAGGGTTTCTTGGACCTTAAGATGAAGAAATGGACTAGGAACTGATGACTAGGTGCATTGCCATTACACCTAGTCTTATAGTTTCAATTATCGGTGGATCTTCAGGAGCAGGCCGACTCATCATCATCTCATCGGTTTGTAACTCCAAACTATATATTTCTACTTTCAAATGGCCAAACTGAAGGATTATTATACAATATTCTATAGTAACGTAACTTGTCTTGCAGATGATACTCTCGTTTGAGCTTCCATTTGCTTTAATCCCTCTTCTTAAATTCAGTAGCAGTACCATCAAGATGGGACCTCACAAGAATTCAATATGTGTGAGTTGTTTTCTATTATTGTTTTCCTTCTATTTTCTCTTTTCTAAGCCATTTGATCTAGTGAGGAAAGGCAGTTCAATTGACCATGTTGGGCTAACTTATCCTTTTCTTTCAATCAACAATTGTTTAATAGTTGTGGAAGTTGTCTTCTCTGTCTTGTTCACTCCTACTAAGCATCAATAAATTATGAATGCAGATTATTGTGATATCATGGATCCTGGGCCTGGGAATCATTGGCATCAACATTTACTACCTAAGCACGACTTTCGTAGATTGGCTGATTAACAACAACTTACCCAAGGTTGCAAATGTGTTCTGGGTGTCCTAGTGTTCCCCATAATGGCGGTCTACATCCTCGCAGTCATCTACCTAACCTTTCGAAAAGACAAGAGTGGTAACATTCGTTCAGCCCATAAAAAATGACCCAGTAGCCCAAAACAAGATGGAAAATGGTCTAAGTTGTCCTGATGGACCTGCCAATTTGGACCAAATCCCTTACAGAGAGGATTTGGCAGATATCCCTTTACCAGAATAGAGGGTGTCAAAATGGAATGCTTCACCAACGAGGGACCTCCAGACTATCTTTTCAAAAGGATCTATGGGTTCCTAATTGGTACTACTAGTACTACCAAATTGTACGGTTGACTTGAACTTACTTCAAGTTCATCTAAAGCTATCATACTATGCAACTAGCATGGCAGTGTTCAGTTGTAAAGTTTATAATGTGTAATACCAATCAATACTAAATAAATTTATATATCTAATGATTAGCAACTTTTCGTGTAGGTATTCACACTCACGAAAAGTTAAATATTGGTAGCTTTTTTTCCCAAAAAATAAGATTCTATATATTTCAAGAAAAATACAAAAGAAATGGGTGGATACCCCTAAAAATCATCGTTGAGTAGTTAATATGTATAGTGTTATGAAACAAAACAAGAAAAAAATAACCGGAAAAATGTAGATGTCCTAGACTAGTCTCAATTTCATGCTTTCTAAGCCATGAAGTGAAAGAGTGAAAGTTATCCTTGTAAAGGAGAATGTTTTGCAAATGAGAGAAGAAGAGATATGGAAGATCAGTTTCTTCATATAGAAGCTGGGGGTGGCCACATGTATGAATTTAATTGGATAACTCATGACCATTATGACATGCAATAGGTGCACTATTAGCTCTAGGTGGCAAGATTGGGACGGAAGCAATTATTTTCAAAAGGGGAGCAAGCGCAGCAACGTTTTGTATTTTTTCAAAACCCAAGCAGTTATTTGTTAACGAGTGAAAACCTAAGCAGCGATTTTTAATTCACCCTTAATTGAATTTGTTGAATTATTCCAGTACACAAACAAAAAATGTCCCTCAACCAAGCTTTAATCTAGCATGAAGAGTTGAACTTTTGGCCAAAACTCATCATATAGTACTAACTAAAGATAGCATGATATTATTCCGAGTCATCAATTACATAAATTCATCCATTCTATGGTTAGGAGGGAGAAAATGGACCGAAGAAGCAAAGAAAGTATCCTCCCAACTCTGGTTAACAAGGGCGCGATCCAACTTCCGCATGATCGGGTCCTCGCTTCTTCGATTAGTCCACGTGAGATGCAGTCCAGAGTAACAGAGATCAACAAGTTCAGCGCCTCTAATGAACTCCTCCAGGTCCCCCTTCCAAGACTGCCAGCCTATGAGCCACCCCGAGCTTCCCCTCTATTTTTAACAGCATTGAAGTCCCCCATAATGAGCCATGGAGTAACTGAATTGTGCCACCCGAGGCTTAACAGTTCATTCCAAAGAGCTCTTCTTCTATCATGGTGGTTAGACCCATAAATAATAGAAACTCGACATTGTTTTGCACCCGCAACTTCCTTTACAAACAGTGGACACTTGCTCACTTTGTCCATACAAACACAAATCAACTGAGTTAGGGTCCTAACACACCCATATTCGGACTCGTATTCCCTCCTAAAAGAGAATTACCTAATGGGTCCTCACAGGCCATTGGATAGATGACAGCACATTAATGAATCCATCCAATGGTCTATATTAAAATGCCCAAAAAAATGCAAAATAAAAATAAAAAAAAAACTCACAATGGGCGTTAAAACATAACGGCTATTAGATGGATTCATTAATGTGCTGTCATCCATCCAATGGCCTGTTAGAAACCATTAGGTAATTTCCTCTTAGGAGGGATCCTTTCCCCCAATATTCAACCCAGAGGAGAGTGATGGTAATTATCAAAGCACTTCCACCCTTTAGTAATGGTTCTAAGAATTCTATTTTTCTTGGTTTCCTTCACTCTAGATTCAATGATGCCCAACAATGATAGTCGCTACTCAAGAATAAGTTTCTGAAACTCTGATTGTTTTATGGGGTCATTAGGCCCCTCACATTCCAACAACCAAAATACATGATCACACTAACAAAAAAGTCAAAAGACATCCACTACCGGCTATTTCTTCCTACCCCCCCGAAGGGGCAGAAGAGTTTTTATTGCCTTTGCTACCCTTGTCTCTCCCTTTGGTTAAAAAGTCAATAGCTAGCACTCCTAGAGAGTAGTTACCCGATTGAGAACAAGGTGGGGTAAGTTCATCCATAGGGACCGAAGGTCCAAGATCATCCAAGCCCTTATTGGGAGAAGTCACACACCTCGCTCCGGGGGCAAGACTAGTGGAGATGTCCGACAGAGCCACAGGTTTAAGCGTCAAGGGCAGCATAGTCTCCTTACGAGAATCAAAATTTTTTGCGATACTAGAACTCACCATAGCAGTTCCTTTAGGAGTGGCAACAGCGGCTACTACAATGGTTTTCTTCCTATTGATAACTTCTCATTCCAAACGGGTGGCAACCACATCTATCTTAGTTGTTCTCTTCTCTCTAATAACTTGCCCATCATCAGTCAAGATTATAGCCTCCTTACGTTTTGCTTTAGTACATCCAATAGTCAAATGACCAAAACATTTACAGCTGGTGCAAACTTCAGGAGCCCAATCACCATCTTTTGTCACTACCTCAAGCTCCTTAACGAGTTCCTTTGCAGCATTCACTTCAATGCAAATCCAAGCATAACTAATATGTTTTTTTAGAGCAATTGGCCTATCAGTGTATAAAGGTGTACCCACACCACTCGCAATATAGCTCAGTCCCTGTTGTGACCAAAATTTCAGTGGAACACCATAAAGTTTCACACACAAAGGAACAGTATTCAGCTCTTCCTTCAATAAGCTTAAGTTTGGTTGCTACTTACGAAGGACAATGGGTCTGTTCGACATGTGCCATGGACCCTCTTCCAACACCCTCTCGACATTCTCTATACATGTAAATTTGAAACAAAAAAACATTGCTCCGATGATAGGACTTCCAACAGCCCATATTTACTCCACAATCTGTGGACAATGGCCGCCACCACAATGTATCCCAAATTTTTACTAATAAAGTGACCAACAATGGTGCACTCCCACTCTAAGCTCCCCTCCTCAACTACATCAGGGGGGATTTAACAATGACTCTACCATTAACACATTCCGGCTGAAAGCAGCAAAGGTTCAGGGCAGTACCTCTATGGTTCCCTTTAGGTTCCTTATTCTTGAGTCCAATCACTGCAGAAGCATATGAAGGAGCCTTAACCGCCTCATTGCCCTGGGTGGTGGTAGTCTTGACAATGTTGTTAGATAAGGGGATTTGCGGAGCTGTCACTTGCTGAAACACCCCCTGAGCATTTTTATAAACATTAGGTGGGCGATTTCCCATCTTCCTCTTCGATCCATTCTCCTCCCAACAGACCGACTAGAAGAGCGCGAGGATCTCCTACGACTATTACGTCTACTGTTGTTATACCCTGGCCTCCAAAAGCCCATATTCTCTTCAAACTCCTTCATCCTCTTCCTAAGATCAGACATTTCCATCCTCAGTTTGTTAGCCTCATCAGCAACATCAACCCATTTCTTCACTGGGCTATTCTCCACCAGGTTTGCACCTAAAAAGGTATCCAAAACTCATCATTATCGAGTTGTTTAAATTCAATTGACTTACATATCATAAGCAACACTCTTAACAAATAATTTTTTTATCGTTTATGTACATATAGAATGTGTTGGGTCGGTCAACCTCTGCCATTTATGTCGTTGCATTATTAGCCTCAGGGCAAAGCTCCACCATCACAAGCACTTATGCAGGACAATTCATCATGCAGGTCTTAAATGATATACATAAGACATTATATATATTGATGCTGATATATGTGAAATATCAGCTATAGTACTCTAGTATATTTGAAGTATATATGACTTAGTTGAGTTTTGACTGATTTAAGGATGGTGTGGGTTTTTTTAGTGTTTCTTGGACCTTAAGATGAAGAAATGGATTAGGAACCTGATGACTAGGTGCATTGCCATTACACCTAGTCTTATAGTTTCAATTATCGGTGGATCTTCAGGAGCAGGCCGACTCATCATCATCGCACCGGTTTGTAACTCCCAACTATATATTTCTACTTTCAAATGGCAAACTAGAGGATTATTATACAATATTCTATAGTAACATAACCTGTCTTGTAGATGATACTCCGTTTGAGCTTCCATTTGCTCTAATCTCTCTTCTTAAATTCAATAATAGTACCACTAAGATGGGACCTCACAAGAATTCAATATATGTGAGTTGTTTTCTTTATTGTTTTCCTTATATTTTCTCTTTTCTAAGCCATTTCTAGTGAGGAAAAGCAGTTCAATTGACCATATTGGGCTAACTTTCCTTCCCTTTCAATCAACAATTGTTTAATAGTTGTGGATTGTCTTCTCTGTCTTGTTCAACTCCACTACTAAGCATCTAAACAATAATTATGAATATAGATTATTGTGATATCATGGATCCTGGGCCTGGGAATGATCGGCATCAACATTTACTACCTAAGCACGGGTTTCGTAGATTGGCTGATTAACAACAACTTACCCATGGTTGCAAATGTGTTCGTGTGTATCCTAGTGTTCCCCATAATGGCGATCTACATCCTCGCAGTCATCTACCTAACCTTTCGAAAAGACAGAGTGGTAACATTCGTTCAGCCCATAAAAAATGACCTAGTAGCCCAAAACAAGATGGAAAATGAGCTAAGTTGTCCTGATGGACTTGCCAATTTGGACCGAATCCCTTACAAAGAGGATTTGGCAGATATCCCTTGGCCAAAATAGAGGGTGTCAAAATCAAATGCTTCACCAATGAGGGACCTCCAAACTATCTTTTCAAAAGGATCTATAGGTTCCTAATTGGTACTACTGTACGACCAAATTGTACGGTTGACTTGAAGCTTACTTCAAGTTCATCTAAAGCTATCATAGTATGCAACTAGCATGGTTATAGCGTTCAATTGTAAATTGTAAAGTTTATAATGTGTGATACCAATTAATAATAAATAACTTTATATATCTAATTATTAGCAACTTTTCAAGTGGGTATTCACACTCACAAGAAGTTAATTGGTAGCTTTTTTTAAAAAAAAAAAAAAAAAAGATTCTATATATTTCAAGCAAAATACAAAAGAAATGGATGGATACCCTAAAAATCATCGTTGAGTAGTTAATATGTATAGTGTTATGAAACAAAACAAAGAAAAGAATACCGGAAAAATCCAGATGTCCCTGGACTAGTCTCAATTTCATGCTTTCTAAGCCATGAAGTGAAAGAGTGAAAGTTATCCATTGTAAAGGAGAATTGCTTTGCAAAGGAGAAAGAAGAGATATGGAAGATCAGTTTCTTCATATAGAAGCTGGGGGTGGCCACATGTATGAATTTAATTGGATAACACATGACCATTATGACATGCAATAGGTGCACTATTAGCTCTAGCTAGGTGGCAAGATTGAGACGGAAGCAATTATTTTCAAAAGAGGAGCAAGCCCAGGCAGCGTTCTTGTATTTTTTCAAAACCCAAGCAGTTATTTGTTAACGAGTGAAAACCTATCAGCAATTGTTAATTCACCCTTAATTGAATTTGTTGTATTATTCCAGTACACAAACAAAAACTGTCCCTCAACCAAGCTTCAATCCAGCATGAAGAGTTGAACTTTTGGCCAAAACTCATCGTATAGTAGTACTAAAGATAGCATGATATTATATATTCGAGTCATCAATTACATAAATTCATCGCTTCTGTGCTTTTCCTTTTCAAAAGAACTAGCATTTGTCAATGGTGTCTATAAAAGGTGAAAAGAATAAGCAAAGAGGAGAAACTATTTCAAGTCTCAACTTTATGCTGGTCTTGAGAGGACAGCTTCAGTTCATCCTGCTAGTGTTAGTTGCAGTTCGGAATGAGACCTGGACAGGGACAATCACAATCTTATAGAAAGCATATATGGCATACTCAGGTTTACTATCAGCTATCGACAAAAATCAACATGATTATACACTCACAGGATAGTGTTGTGGGAGTTAACTTGAGATTAAGTAAATATTACCGATAAATCACAGAAAGAATGCAAGAAGTTCAAAAATTGCTGCCCACCCCAAAAAAAAATTAAAATACAACCACCATAAGCAAATGGCTTCGCTTCCATAACTGATATTGTCATCTTCTTCTTAGTCTTTTGGTATCTACAGGCTCCTCCAGTCATTCATTAACATGACTAGAATAGCTTTAAAACTAGAAACAAGCTAAAGACGTACAATGTGTATAAAAACATAATGGAGTAGTTTCCCACTAAGCTTCCCCCAGGATTTGATTCAGATTTCAAGGATTGCCACAGAAAGTTGGAAAAACATTTCAAAATGACACATGATGCTGGTATAAACTGAACATTGATCTCCTGCATATTAATCTGCTAAAACATAACCCCAAAGACAGTTCAAGGGTATGTTATTTCGCTCTGACTGAGATATGTAGAGAACAGTCAAAATGTGGAATTATATTCTTTGTGATGATTATAAATCAAGTAAAAGATTTTAGATCACGTACAAGATTGGCTAGATGACAAATTATCAAAGCTGCAAATAGATCACCGAGATCAGTATCCAACATGCCAAGAAGGACAGAAGAAATACGTAAGGGTGCTTAAGCACTTTAGGAAGTTGGAAAAAAGAAATAACCTGCCATACTTTTAGGACCAAAAAAGTCTGTAGCCACCACTCTTCTGCACCGCTCATTTGGAGTGCATTCATGGCTAGCTTGTCTTCCAAGGGCAGAACTCTCTTAGTCCTGATATTACATAAGGGGCCATATACCAAAAAGAAAACCGATAGAAATGAGCTGCTTCTCTACAACTTGTAAAACAAATATGGAACTCCAAAAACTCCAAGTCCCCACCCCCCAGGTAAAATCAAAATGACGAAACCAAAAGCATGATAACAAGCCATGTGTGAGCCAAATATAAAGAAGAGCTAATGTCATGAAAAAGTGATTATCCATCCAAATGCTTCCTAATCAAGGTCAAAGTGGAAAGCTTGAGCAAGACAGACAAAGCCGCTTGGTTGATCTTTATGAATAGAAAGAAAATTTTCGTCAGTAATTTACATGCTCACAGTTTAAAGGTTAATTTTGTTTTTGTATAATGACAGGTTGACATTTCTTCTGTACATCCTCAGTCTTATATTATCCTCTGGTGCAAAGACTCCTTAACTTTTACCAAGATCACGTTCTTAAACGCTATCAATGGAGATTCTTGTCATCCTACACACCGGCATTAGATAGACAGAATATCCCTACATTAGCATGGAAGTAGTGTACTACCATGGAACATTACGCATATGATGGGGTATTCATCCTCCATCATGCAGGAGTGATGACAGTGCTATCTTCCATTTCATTCCTCAACCAATGAGAATTTATGAACTTGACAATATTGTATAATGGACAGAATCACCAGTAGTTAAGGCGTTATCACGATTCAGGCATATAAAGGAATTGATGGCATCATTGAAAACTAGAGAAAGCTTTCCTGAAACTCAAATAGCTGAACATTAAATTGGAATTTGGATAAACAGAAAGCAAGTCTAAATCGAGACGAATCAACAATTAGGAAACATAAATTATGTAATGTTATTGAGTAGTTCTCACCTGCAGAATGCTAAAATGTGAACCAAAATTCAACTTCGTTGTATACAAAATCTCTACATAGTTGACCTTTAACCAGTTTCTCCGCTTTATCAAACTTCTGCAGAGTTAAAATATCCTTTGCGGGTCATTATCGGTTTTACCTTCATTACTTGATTATATCTCCCCATTATACCATCCTTTATTCTCTTATGCAGTCCATCACCAAGCAAGTTATCCTCTCCAATGGAGCGTAACGCATCACAGACTATTTTGTAAGTATGTTCTCTAGGTGTTGAGCCTCCATCAACCAACTCAACAAGAAAATCCCGGGCCTCCAAAACCCTTCCTGCTTCACATAGGGCATGTATAATTGGTGTATACAAACTGGAGGTGGGTATTCCGTGATTCATTTCCTGCATTGTCCTTAACATATCAATAGCATTATCAATCTCATTAACTACACTATAGTATCTAATAAAAGAACCATAAGTAACCCGGTTGGGAACACAGCCCCTTTTGTTCATATCTTGAAACAACTCCAAAGCCCTCTCAATCCGGTTGGTTTTGCAACAACCACCAATTAAAGAATTGTAAGTAACAACATCAGGTTCAAACCCCTTAAGTAGCATAATGCGAAACAAATGGTTTGCTTCCCACATCCTCCTCCTAATAGCCTTCCGACACCCAGTTTGCAAGCTATACCTACAATACGAACTAATGAATATTGTATAGGTATATGTGTCTGGTGGGCACCTGAAACCCGGCAATTCCATCTGCTCCAACAAAAACCTCGCCTTTTTGAAGTTCCCTACTCGACAAAGAGCATAAATAATTGTATTATACGCATAAACATCCGGTCTACAGTGAAGCTGCTTCATCCTAAAGAACGCAGTCAATGCCTCACGGACCAAGCCCTCCTCTCCTAGAACTTTTATCAAACAGGTAACAGAAGCAGTCGTCACAAGCCCACCATTCCCTCTTCTCGACATCTCTCTCAAAAATTCCCAAAGAGCTTTCATTCTATTGCCTTTGACCAACACGCAGGCCATCTCTCTGCAAGTTATCTCATCGTGGACGAACCCAAAAAAGGCCTCAACCCAGTAGTAGAACTCCAGTGCTTTATTCAATCCCAACTCGACCTTCTGGGGGTCTCTGTAAGCGGCAGGGCCAAGAACAAGAACATGGCGTCGTAACTTAGTGGATTCTTCTTTGAGGTTCCGTTGTTTCAAAGGTGCGCGATGCCGGAAGCCTCTTTGACGGCCAATGGAGTGAGTGGATTGGAAGAAGACCCTTGGAATGGACCTTAACACTTCGGAAACTGATTCTACAGTCCAAGCAGGTTGGGAGGAGTTTGGATCGGTCGTGGTTGAGGCAGCCAAGCGAGCATCAAAGGGTCGCTTCTGGATTATAGCGGCCAGTACCTGGTTCACCAGGGAAGAGTGATTGCGGTACAGAGGCCTCGATGGGATCATGTTTTGGGAAATAACCATGCCGCTTGTTTTAGCGCCTAACATGATAAGCAAGATGGCGACAACGAATCAACTCCGCCGTAATAACCAAACAATTTCACTCTTATCCTACATTGATATTTTCTAACTTTGGGGCTGCAAAAGCACCAATATATAACTCTGGAATGAGTCGAGTTCCTCAAGCATTTCATGTTATTTTCCATATTCTCTTCACCAAATATGTGAAAGGTGAAAAATAAACTAAGAAAATGAGAAATTTAAGACAAAATCCTTGTATATGATATCAATTCATTGTTTGAATTGTAAAGTATAATTCAAAAGAAATAAACAAAATATATTATAAAATTCATATTATCAAAAGTTAATATAAATTGTTAGTATAGAACTCACATGTTGTGTCAATCTTTGAGCAAATAAAAATGTAGAGGATCTTGAACACTATTATCAAAAAGTTTTCTTGTCATGTCTTTTTAAAAGGAAATTTCAATTTTGACTCCGATTGTTTTTAGGCAATGTTTTATATGCACCCAAAGGGCATACAGAACTCCCCGATCAATTGGGCTCTCCTGTCTCCATTGGAGAATGGTAGCTGGATGTGAGGATGGGAGTATTAGTAAGCCTGTTGTGGCTTTTCCAAATTCCAGTCCCATATTTCAAGTGGTAAACGGGCCAAAGCCCAAGTGTGGATAAAAATTGTCTGCCAAAAACTCTCAAACAAAAACCTGATCCTCGTATCACTGCTTTTTGTATTTACAAGAAAGACTATGGACAATCCGACAAGGTCAAAGGCAGACCGCCACTTTTACAGATTAACATTTCAAAAGTATATTATACCAGCTTTGACGATTTTACTATGTAACATTCCAAGGGGAAAAAAAGAAAGCTCTATCAAAACAGTCTAATATATTGAAAAACAAAATTTAAAAAAAGACTCCCGTACAATCAAAGTCCAATAAGTCCTTAAAAAAGCCCGAACCCGGCCCACTCGGTATCGCTCACGGGTCGGGGCGACGACTGGTATGACGACGAATAGGACGAGTCGACGCTGAGTCACGGAACGGCGAAAGCGATTTCCGGCTAGACACGGACCACCGGGCCAGCGTCTCAAGCTCCGAAGTGAAGTCCGGTTCGGGCTCGGATCCAAGCTTCTGGAGCCTACTCTTTGCCGGTTTGCTCCTTCTCAGAAAAGATGACAGGAAGCACCCGGGCGAGACAACCTCCGGACTAACAAGCCTGGAGGGTCTTCGTTCGAACCTCCAGCTCTCGGACCGGGTCCTGGGGGACGACCGGAAAGAGCGGGTCCGGGACTCCAAGGGTGGCACAAAGTAAGTCAAGCCGGACGGAGGGGGCCTAAGCTTTGGTGGCGGCGTGGTAAGCGTACGATGATAGTCATGACGAGGTTGTGGTAGCGGTGGCGGTGAGAGTGGTTGTCTCTGCTGCTGTTGTTGGACCTTTGGAACACCTGGTTTGACCTCCCACTTGAATGGTACAGCTCCTGGTTTCTTAAAAGACTCATCTATCGCCATTCTTTAACTGGAAAACACTACCTCGAACCGTCCTAAGAACTCCAAATGGATTTTGATGCACTGCTGAGTAACAAGGAACGCTCTCTTCCACTTTCTCATATTCGCATACAAGACACATGAATATATAGTAATATAGGTACAGTACTGAGGATGAGGATGAAGAAAACGAAAGCTGCAGGTCACGGCGAGATTAGAGGCAAGAAGCGAGGGTTGGTGGGCCAAGAGAGAAGTTGATGGGTCCAGGCATGCGGTTGACTACATCAGATTTCTAAAAAGCCAAAGAGTTCAATCATGCAAATGGAGAAAGCAAGAAGGAACTGACATGATTTGGTGGAAGATTCAAACGCCTGCTTTAGAGGTATGGGAGAGAGGATATTGGGATGAGAGAACAAAAAAAAACAAACAAAAATAAGTGAGCTTGCGTAATAGAAAAAGAATAGAGCGGTGGCTTCCAAGTATCCTTAACACCTTTAGCGAAGTTAAATTATTTTTTATTTTATGCAATTTTTTTTTTGTATAATTTGTTGCTGATATTTGTTATTGTCTCTGCAGCTTCAATCGATGAGGAATCAACAAATCTAACTCGATGCTACTCGGGGGGCATAAATCTTTTCAAATGGGCCGCAAAGCATAAAATATCATATTTTAGTAGTCAAATTTCTTGTTAAAATACAAGGGAAAATAGATGTGTCGTGAAACAAGTCGAACATGCTTCTTCTTTTTTTGCAGTGAACAATATAAAACTGCAAATTCTTCAACATTCGGTAGCCGTAGGTGGTCACCAATCCCACTGATTTGCTGCCACCGGATTTGTACAATCGGGTTAAAAAAACAAGGAATTTGAATTAAATTTGTGCTTTTCTTTGTTTTGAGACCGCAATCTTAGGATGAATGTCTCAGTCAAGCTGTGGGGCTCAACATATCATTTTCACGTGAAATGCTGAGAACATTTTGTTGAAGACAAACATGTCGGCATGTTCTGCCTAACACGATATGCAACAAAAATCGTGAACCATATCATTTTCCCGAACTACTTGTATATGTAATAAGTTTCAGCGTGCCTCTTTGTTTTCACGCATACACAAAGTTTCAATGCCCTCAAGCATCAAGGCTGGTTTTCAACTATGTGTAGGCCTGAGAGAGAACATATACTGTGCTCTTGAATAAGTGTTAACTACTGTTCATATCATGGAACTTCCTCTATGAGGGTTTTATGGATCTATGGTGGGGCCAAACAAATTACCATGAGTTTGGCTCATTTTGGGAGATTGGTTTTCCACAACTTGGTATTGTAAACTTGTAATGCTCTCTCTGCTAATGCAAAATTTGCTCATGGGTTACTAAAAAATGGAACCTCCCTGAAGCCAAGACCCAGACCCTCATCCTAGATACCCAGAGAGAGTGTTCTCAACAAAAGATAAGCTGCCTTAAATTCAAATGCTTTGTCTCTGCATTATCAGACAACAAACTGCATCCATATCAGTGATATCGCCGCTCCCAAACTACCTAGGTCTCGTAAGAAAATTCTTGTGGCATGTTACAAAGAGCTCGCATTGTATTGCTGGCTACATCAAGCAGCTGCAGGTACTCGTCCGCACCGTCAACAAGACACTGCAGATGCACAAAGTGAAGCAAAAATAATAATAAGCAGTGTGCCCAGCAATGACTGTGTTGAATCTTCTGCCTTGAATATTGTAAGAACAAATAGGACAAATAAAAACACCAATTAATCAATTTAGAAACCCATATTTGCATTAATGCGTGAATAATCTTATAAGTTCCTGAAAAGTAAATACTAGTTCTTTTTAACATTCTGCAGAATTTTCTTTCTAGAAATACTAGGATCAATCAATTATAACTGACAATAAGAAAACCACAGATTTCCGGGGAGGAGGCATGGTTCTATAATGATCAACTACTTTTTAAAATTATTTTTTGCTGCTGAATTATGGTCCGCCTTCAGGTAATCTCAAGAATCCAAAAAGATACAAGAGAATAGTACATGGTCAATACAATTTCTTGACAGGGAAGCCAACAACATTATTTGCAAACCTCATTTCATTTTGAACAAAATGATATCAAACTCTCTACTTTTAACCGCTTGGAAACTATGACGTTAAAATGAGTAAACCTTATCTGCTTCAGCCAATTTCTTGCAAATTCTGGCCTTCTGCTCATCTGATATGTCGTCCGCCTCAACAACCAACTCAAGCAACTGGAAAAAGCATGTTATTGGTAATATCTTTATCCATCAACTGGTAATAGTAAAAAACTACCAATAGAGGTAAATCATTCTTAGAGACCTGAGAAAGCATTTGAGAGACTGGATATCCTTCTGCAATTATATTATTGACTTCCTTGTTTGCCACATCAAAGTTACCACTTCTGCAAGCTACAAGAAGAGCCTCAACAACCTCCTGTGGTACGACCTAATAACAGAGGTTTTAGGAGTTAGCACACATGGCAGAACTTCTAAATACTGAAAGAAGTCGTCATTTGGAATTTGAGTTACAGCAAAACAAATAAAATAAAACATTTGAGGTTGCATCTGTGAATTTTGCATTTGTATGCTTCCTTGATGCCAAAATTATGCAGCCAATACATTATTTATTCATGCACAAGCAAATCACTAGTCTGTGACACGAGCACAATGCTCTTTGGCTTGAGAAAGCTACCACACCACCGCAAAGGATTTAGATAAAAACTATCCAATAAAAGCCAACATATACAAGCCACTCAGGAGCCTTAGAGGAACGGTGTTTGCATGTAAGTATGTATGTGTTTTTGTGTGTATACTAGCATATATATATATATTTCTATCTGTGCTAAGACAGACAAAGCCCTTGGAGCCTTTATCATAACTTACCCCAGAAACACTGATCAGGTCCTTGGAAGAAATGGATGATCCAAATAATCTCGCAGCTGACTGAAATATGCCAAGACAGATTAGAATCTTAGATCATATGACATATACTAGAGCTCCAATTCAGTTTCTGTGGAACAAGTAGCGGATCAGGAGAAATAGATGGATGAAGAGGAAGAAAAATTGTGTCTTTTCCAGGTCTGCCTTCACTAAAGCAAATAAATTATTCAAGATCACATATTATTCTCACATTATAACAGTGGTACAAGCCCCCAATATATAAGACAAAGATGTGTTTCTTCAAGCTCTGATATCAGAGCTACCTTCATTTGACTTTTCCTCATTTAGATATCTATTCAAGATTGCGCATGATCTCCACCAAGCCAAAGTTTAAGTCACCTCATTATTAATTGCTACTTAATGGCCAAAGATCCCCAGAAAGCACAAACTAAGATCGTGTTCGTAAACCAAAATTCATTTTGGTCAAGAAAAAAATAATAAAATAACTATAAAATAATCTCTTCCCCCCACCCACCCACCCCCACCCCAAAAAAAAATCAAATCATCTCTTTTTATTAAAATAACATAAAAAATTCACTCAAATCATCATTCACTTTTTCACCAACTTCCATAAAATTCTATTTTTTTATTACTTTCTCTCAAAATCCAATAAAACTCTAATCCACCTCAATTTTTACTACATTCCCAAAATTTTGGTTTGCAAACATCACCTAAATAAATTACGGGAACCTTGGATCCTGCTTACATAATTCTTCACACAATTATTTCATTGCAACCTATCCCCCAGAGAAAGTGTAAAGGCACATGCCAGTTTGAACAGCTGTGATAACCAAAAGACCATAGTCTCTGAAAACTCATAACACCTCTGCAAGAGCATCTAAGTTGGTGATTTCTATTAAATGTGGGGAACAGATTGTTACCATGTAAACCTTAGTCACTTTAGAATTTAAAATTCCTCCCAAATACAATACATGAGTATCTTGACTGGAAACTGGAAACCCTACAATTTAACCCAACTACGTTTTTAACAATGACGATTGATTAATGGAAAGGAAAACCCATGTCAAAGTTGGTAGTAGTCTAATTGATCTAATCAATCAAATAAGGTCATCCAATGTCATCACAGATACGACAACTATGTTGCAAATTGAAGAAGATATTGATAAAAATTGGAAGAAAAAGGGTAATTTGTGATGCCTGATGTATTTGGTGGTGTTTGGCTTTTAAGCACTAAATCAACGTTTTAATCCAATGGTTTCAGAACTAAATATTGAAGGACTCTCTGCTCACTGGCTGGGACTGCTTCATTGATGAACCAGCAAATATAGCAAAAAGCTGGAACAAACCAATCTAGCAATAATAAACCATTTCAAATGTAGAGATAGTGGTCTATATTTTTCTGCTTAGCTTCCATCCAGTTTCAAAAAGAACACTATTCTGAATGAGCACTGCGACGAAATGATGATATTCACATGCACCAGGAGAAAGATCACTCTCACCTGTACGTATGTAATAGCCCGCCGAAGATCACCTTGGGAAATAGAACTTAAGGTTGAAAGAGCCTATAATCATGCATCATATTCATGAAGTTAGAATCTAGACATAATCTGAATGCTCTTCCATAAGACAGTCTAAGGCATTATGTTTACACCTCAGTGTCTAGATTGAGACCTTCTTCTTTGCAAATATGCAATATACGACTGCTCATGATTTCTTCTGAAAGTGGCTTGAACCTGAACTTTGCACACCTTGAAGCAAGTGGCTCAATGATCCTACAGAAAATATAACCATTCTATTCATCCAGATATTAATATGCTATGAAAAAGTACAGATCCTCAATGATAGCAGCAAAAACAACTGGTGGGTTTATATTTAACATTATATACACTGATTAAACAAATCGGAATCAATAAGTATGTGATTACAGAGAACAGTCTTAAAATTACTTCTAAACCCTTGATGAAGGATACTTACATGAACCGAAACTCGAAGACAACTAAAAATTGCGTTCGAAACTTTACAACGCAGTACTTACATCACAGAACTATGGCTGAAGATGTATATTGTTCGCGATTAACCACTGTAGCTGTGATCACCAGTTTATCAACCCATTCACCCAGATAGTTTAATCTGGGGCATGTCGTTTCCTATTGGATAATTACATCTTGTCTATATCTTGCAATTGATTCGGTAGTCAGGGTACTGTCAAGATTCATACTAAACCAAACAGAAGAACATAAAACAGATAAGGTGATTAATTGTATTACCTACCACCATGCCCCGTTCCAGGCCCAAAAGACAGACAGAAAGAAAAGAAGCTAGTGTTGCATACTTAACTTTGATACGAATAAATAAATAAGAAGAATTGTGTCTAATTAGCAAGCATTCAGTAAGGCTTACCTGCTGATGTAATTACATAGGAAAAAGAATCTTGTGACTTTGGAGTAAGTTTCCATAGTACGCCTCAGGGCATTCTGTACAGTAGAATATAAGTGGCAGGCCGCTGATAAAACATTTCAATATACAAAATTAAGAACCAGATGGGTATCAAACATACCTGAGCATCTTCAGTCATTGAATCTGCTTCATCTAGAATTATGATCTTGTATGGTGGACATGGATAACCCCTAAATTATTACAGGAAAACAGAAAATTGTTAAAAGGGCTTAGAAGAAATCAAATGTAGACTCAAATTGGAATAACAATTGTTGCAACATATGAGTGCACACCCTTGACGATGGCCAGAACCTACAGCTACAGCAGCAAAATCTTTGATCTTTGTCCTGACAACATTGATGCCGCGGTCATCACTCGCATTCAGCTCCAGCACCCTAGACTTGTAGAGCTCAGGCCTGCAAAACATATTGGTTTCATTACATAGGGAAAACAGACAAATTCAGGCAGTCAACTCTGCCAGTCTAAGATTGTCAGGATAACAGCAAACATGCTCTGAAAAAGGAATAATATATCAGCGTTCCAGACAACAACGAAGGTTTGTTATACACTATTCCAATTTACCTGAAAATAATCAACCTACACTGCAGGGTCAAACATTTGCATTTAACTATCAAATTCAAAAAGAAAACTGGTCAAAACGACATTTAAATAAATACTACCAAGTCAATTGCCAAAACCAGAATGAGAGTAATTCAAGCAGGAATATATTCTAAGCATTTCACCGCTTATTTCTGTCCTATTGCAATTCTTTTGCAATATTCTTCAGCCAATCGAGTATACACTCCTTCAAGTGGTATTAACGTATAACATGAGATTGAATAGCAAAGATCAGTTTGATATGCTGGGTGGGGGTGTGCTTCCCAGGAAACCATTTGTTTCTCCTCCTCAATTGTCTGATGGGGCCCTATAACTTGCAGAAATGGACATTTTCTTTTTCCCTGCTTTTTTTTTTTTTTAAGTCCAACGGCTCAGCTTAAAATCTTAACTTAGAAGCAGTATCATGATCTTGAACTGGTACAATTAGTTAGTGGTCCCAAAATCATTTAGAAAGTAGTACATTTTGAAGTAGCCCTCTCCCTTATCACACCATTACTGCAAAAGACATCATGACCCCCGGTTAAAAAATTGCTAGTTACTACAGCAACTACGCTTCTCGAACTGCCAAAACCTACTAGAGTGACCAATAAATTCGTGGCATGGGAATCACAAGCAATAACCAAGTAAGCCTTACAGCACTTTGTAATTGACGACACTGAAACCAAAACCAAGTCAGAATGTATGAGAAATGGGTGCAGTGGGTAACCCGAAGAGCTGATGTGCGATGGCAAGCGCGGTAGTGGTCTTCCCAGTGCCGGGCGGGCCATAGAAGAGCATGTGCGGGCACTACAAAACACGAACAACAAAAGCAAAAAGAATGTTGAGGAGTTTCAATTGCTGGGTTTCTCCTAGATTGAAGAATCTTGGAGTGTTAATGTAAGAGTTGTTACGTTGGTGGTCTCGAGAGTGTTTGTGAGGACCCGGACCACCTCGTCCTGGTGTGCTACATCTTTCACTTGCTTTGGTCGACTGAAAATAATTTGTCAAAGACATAAATACACCAAATTAGGAACTGAAACAATGAAATCCGCCTGACTAGAGCAAATACGAAAGGCAAGAGGGAGAAAGAACACACTATTTTTCGACCCATGGCTGAGAGCTTTGCAGTACAGGCGCCATTTCTTTTTCTTCCGTAAAATTTCTCCGCTCGGACCTGTTTTGTATAGAGATTTCTTTCCCGCTTGGTTGAGGTACTGGGGAGAGAAACTCGAAGCGTTCAGAGGGGCGTCCCAAAAGGGTTAGCGTGGCTAGGTGGCGCTTGGATATTTATTTTTGTCTTTATATGAAATTTTGAGAAAATTTGTAATACAGTAGTTAAGTTTATACAAGATTTTTTCATTAGATTTTTTTTTTTTTTTATATGAAGTCTATACATATAGTCATCCGTCTAAATTTCATCAGCTCTTCTAATCGAATCTTATGTTACGTTAGCATTTTTTTCGATCAACGTCACAAATGTGAATTAGCAGCTCACTCATTGAAAATTGGCAAAACGCACAGTTTAACCCAAAGTGTTTGGGTTAAACGACAGTATTTGGTACACCCATGGATAGAAACCATCACAAAATCTCATCAATGGCTTCCATTTCTGCAATTCTCCTGTCCTTCTCCATATTTCTAAGCATATCACATGTTATCAACCCAGCATCGGTGCTGAAAGATCTCACCAACTTAAAACCACCTGCAGATTTCAACTCTACAATCATGACCAACTGCTTCCACAACCCATCCTTAAGATACTGCAATTCCTCGCCAATGGACCTGAACGAAATCTTCAAATCCACCATTGTTGCAAGCTATCTTTGCAAGGGAAAAGATTCGGTGCAAAAAGACTAGTTCAAAGCTGTGCAAAGCAAGGGCTATTACTTAAAACTCTTCGTGGGTGTCTCTGGTTGTCCAACCCAATCGGCACAACCACCTCAACTGCACCTAGAGCTCGACAGCGACTTCGAAATTACATAGAACATTGTTGTTAGAATTTATTGATTGTAACTAGAATAATCTGTACTTGGGATTCTTCAATGTATCTTTAATTTTTTAACACCTTTGTAGCACTGAACTGCACACTATATGCTCGGTATAAGGCCTAAGACAAGGAAAAGGAAAACTCGAGATTCTAAGAAGTTTTCTCACTGCTTGCTCTGCTCTGTATTAAGACTCTCTTTTAGTGTGAATGTGGTAAGTATGTAAGGAAACAATACATGAGATTAAAACACAACGCAACTGCTTCAAATGTAGCTGGCGATTACAAAGAAACTGCAGAGCCCAAATTACAAAACCCAGAGATCCAAATTACAGAAACTTTAAAAGACAAAAATCACTTAACATCACAGAACAAGATTTATTCTGAAGATCAGCTCTTCTAATCGAATCTTATGTTACGTCAGCATTTTTTTCGATCAACGTCACAAATGTGAATTAGCAGCTCACTCATTGAAAATTGGCAAAACGCACAGTTTAACCCAAAGTGTTTGGGTTAAACGACAGTATTTGGTACACCCATGGATAGAAACCATCACAAAATCTCATCAATGGCTTCCATTTCTGCAATTCTCCTGTCCTTCTCCATATTTCTAAGCATATCACATGTTATCAACCCAGCATCGGTGCTGAAAGATCTCACCAACTTAAAACCACCTGGATTTCAACTCTACAATCATGACCAACTGCTTCCACAACCCATCCTTAAGATACTGCAATTCCTCGCCAATGGACCTGGAAATCTTCAAATCCACCATTGTTAGCTATCTTTGCAAGGGAAAAGATTCGGTGCAAAAAGACTAGTTCAAAGCTGTGCAAAGCAAGGGCTATTACTTAAAACTCTTCGTGGGTGTCTCTGGTTGTTCGGCACAACCACCTCAACTCTAGAGCTCGACAGCGACTTCGAAATTACATAGAACATTGTTGTTAGAATTTATTGATTGTAACTAGGTACTTGGGATTCTTCAATGTATCACCCTTTGTAGACTTCATATGCTCTATAACCAAACTCAGAAGAATTCTCACTGCTTGCTCTGCTCTGTATTAAGACTCTTTTAGTGTGAATGTGGTAAGTATGTAAGGAAACAATACATGAGATTAAAACACAACGCAACTGCTTCAAATGTAGCTATTACAAAGAAACTGCAGAGCCCTACCACCATGCCCCGTTCCAGGCCCAAAAGACAGACAGAAAGAAAAGAAGCTAGTGTTGCATACTTAACTTTGATACGAATAAATAAATAAGAAGAATTGTGTCTAATTAGCAAGCATTCAGTAAGGCTTACCTGCTGATGTAATTACATAGGAAAAAGAATCTTGTGACTTTGGAGTAAGTTTCCATAGTACGCCTCAGGGCATTCTGTACAGTAGAATATAAGTGGCAGGCCGCTGATAAAACATTTCAATATACAAAATTAAGAACCAGATGGGTATCAAACATACCTGAGCATCTTCAGTCATTGAATCTGCTTCATCTAGAATTATGATCTTGTATGGTGGACATGGATAACCCCTAAATTATTACAGGAAAACAGAAAATTGTTAAAAGGGCTTAGAAGAAATCAAATGTAGACTCAAATTGGAATAACAATTGTTGCAACATATGAGTGCACACCCTTGACGATGGCCAGAACCTACAGCTACAGCAGCAAAATCTTTGATCTTTGTCCTGACAACATTGATGCCGCGGTCATCACTCGCATTCAGCTCCAGCACCCTAGACTTGTAGAGCTCAGGCCTGCAAAACATATTGGTTTCAATTAAACAATAGGGAAAACAGACAAAGTTAAATTCAGGACATCGTAGCGACGAAATTCTCTGCCAGTCTAAGATTGTCAGGATAACAGCAAACACTTTGCTCTAGACGAAAAAGGAATAATATATCAGCGTTCAAAAGATAAGGGAGGCGATGTGTAAAATTTTTGACGGAACAACAACGAAGTAAGTTTTGTCAAAAATAATACACACTATTCCAATTTACCTGAAAATAATCAACCTACACTGCAGGGTCAAACATTTGCATTTAACTATCAAATTCAAAAAGTCTCTCTCACATCGAGTACTCTGCCCTCAGCCGTCTCACCACCAGCAACAGCCTGACACTCTCCCTCTCTTGTCGAACTCTCCTCTCTTTGTCCCATTCCCTCAGTTTTTCCAGATTCCCCTCTCTCACGTCCTCCCCTTATCATTGCCAAAATTTCATAGCCTCTATTTGTGCTTTATCAGGTATGATTGCCAAAACCAGAATGAGAGTAATTCAAGCAGGAATATATTCTAAGCATCAAATTCACCGCTTATTTCTGTCCTATTGCAATTCTTTTGCAATATTCTTCAGCCAATCAGAGTACTACACTCCTCATCAACCGTGGTATTACACAAAGCTATATCATACAATAGATTGATTGAATAGTAATCACTTCCAAGATCAGTTTGATATGCTTGAAGGTAAGATTGGGGTGTGCTTCCCAAGGAAACCACCCTTAAGGATGTGTTTGCTAGCTACAAGTTTCACAAAAAGAATCGATTGTAATAAAGGATTAGTCACAAGGATGAATATCGCCAATCTAAATAATTAGTCCCTATAACTACGTGTATCAAGCTCCTTAACGAGCCTTAAGGAAATGGACATTTCTTTTCCCTTGCTTTTTTTTTTTTTTAAGTCCAACGGCTCAGCTTAAAATCTTAACTTAGAAGCAGTATCATGATCTTGAACTGGTACAATTAGTTAGTGGTCCCAAAATCATTTAGAAAGTAGTACATTTTGAAGTAGCCCTCTCCCTTATCACACCATTACTGCAAAAGACATCATGACCCCCGGTTAAAAAATTGCTAGTTACTACAGCAACTACGCTTCTCGAACTGCCAAAACCTACTAGAGTGACCAATAAATTCGTGGCATGGGAATCACAAGCAATAACCAAGTAAGCCTTACAGCACTTTGTAATTGACGACACTGAAACCAAAACCAAGTCAGAATGTATGAGAAATGGGTGCAGTGGGTAACCCGAAGAGCTGATGTGCGATGGCAAGCGCGGTAGTGGTCTTCCCAGTGCCGGGCGGGCCATAGAAGAGCATGTGCGGGCACTACAAAACACGAACAACAAAAGCAAAAAGAATGTTGAGGAGTTTCAATTGCTGGGTTTCTCCTAGATTGAAGAATCTTGGAGTGTTAATGTAAGAGTTGTTACGTTGGTGGTCTCGAGAGTGTTTGTGAGGACCCGGACCACCTCGTCCTGGTGTGCTACATCTTTCACTTGCTTTGGTCGACTGAAAATAATTTGTCAAAGACATAAATACACCAAATTAGGAACTGAAACAATGAAATCCGCCTGACTAGAGCAAATACGAAAGGCAAGAGGGAGAAAGAACACACTATTTTTCGACCCATGGCTGAGAGCTTTGCAGTACAGGCGCCATTTCTTTTTCTTCCGTAAAATTTCTCCGCTCGGACCTGTTTTGTATAGAAGATTTCTTTCCCGCTTGGTTGAGGTGGGGGAGAAGGAAACTCGTTCAGAGGGGCGTCCCGGGGGGTCCCAAAAGTGGCTTAGCGCGGCTAGGATATTTATGGTTTTGTCTTTATATGAAATTTTTATTTTTGTCTGTATACAGTGTTAAATTTTAGAAAATTTGTAATACAGTATGTTATAGTAAACATGTACATCTTAAACAACAATTATTTTATGATTTTTAGGCATATTTCTTACATATTCTTGGGCCATTCTATGATTTCTTAGATGTCTAAGAAATAGACCATTATATCTCGCTCCTCTTCTAAGGCAATTAAATCACAGAAATACATCTTCATGCACTTCACATTTCTCATGAATAACTGACAATCAAATAGCTCTACATATTGCTGCCAACCCTTTGTTTCGTGAGCACAAGAAGCACATTGAATTGGAACTAAAAAGGGCCATGGAAGGGAACTCTGAATGGACTATCCACTGGGTGCCTCGAACTTGTAAAAAAGTTGTGAACAACTTGGTGAATTAGTGTGTTAAAAATGATTTGTATGGTTGTATTAATCTTTGTGTCCTTCTGGACTCTATTATGGAAGGGAACTGCGGCTAGTTTTAATGATATTTCAAGTTGCTAAGAAAGAAAAAAAAGATTGATCTAGGACAAGATCCATGTGGGTTCTATTCATGACGACCCTCTTAGTGTTCAAGACGCAAAGTGAAGTTTCTCAACTTGTTTTCGAAGTGCTTGAAGTTCTTCATCTCTTTCATGTCTCTTGCCACCCATTCAGTTACCACGTCTTCCCCTTCCTCTTTGTGGCGCCATGAAAAAGTGATTGAAGAAAACCCAAGAGCGACAGTATTTAAAGTGTTTACACCCATGGATAGACAGTATCTCATCAATGGCTTCCATTTCTGCAATTCTCCTGAAACCTTCACATAATTCATCAATGGCTTCCATTTCTGCTGTTATTAACCCAGCATCCTTGTGCTGAAAGCATCACCACTTATCAACCCACATCGATTTCAACTCTACAGCTGAAAGACCAACAGCTTCTTAAAACCAGATACTAGCAATTCCAACCTGGACCTGACACGACCAACTCTTCCACAACCCCTCCTTCATTGTTGCATCCTCTTTGCAAGGGACAAAGACCGGAACGAGCAAAAAGAACTAGTTCAAACGTTGCATGTGTCCTCTTGGTGTGTAAAATAAGAAGATTAGTTCTTTATTTAAAATGAGTTGCTTTTGCCCGTTTTCGTTTCTTTTTCTTCACATTTTTGGTATTTGTTTATTTTGTATGAGGGTAAATCTTTTCATTTCATGTCTAAAAAGGGTGGAAGATTGCTTTTTGTTTATAACTATTTGACAAAATAACAATCGCGTTCAACAGTACCCACCAAAGCAAGGATGCTTATCTACCAATGCCATTAAACTGACACATCCTTCGTTAACATGTCTCATCCGTTAGACAAATCGAATCTGTGCACTTGTCTACATGGTTTAGAATCTATCCTCAGAGGAAAGACTAGCAACCTAGTGTATAGCTGTAGATTTAGCGAAGAGTTGTTCCACCTCTAGCGACGATGAATGCATATATCATTCGTAATGGACCATAATAACAATTGATTTGTACATATTGATACGTTTGAACATAAGTCTATACTTAAATAAATATAGGATAAGGTCCAATGCTTCGACAATCCACGGCCTCTAACCGCTGAAGAAACTACACCTAACCTTTTCGCGGCATTCTGCCTAGCTCGCTCTGAAAGATTTATAGTTGTTGAAGTGTTACTTACAGGCGACACCTGTCTTACCACTTCCGCTTCCGTGGTGACAGTTGAAGTAGCTTGTCTCGAGACAGGACTTCCTTGTTTTGATGTATCGACTCTGCAGCTGTGCTGCTGAAGTACTCTCCCCTGAACATAGAGAGGCTCAGTGACCTGATCCGTCTCCACCCCAATTTGCTCGTTTCCATCACTTGACTTGTCAGAACCCTCAGTATTCTCTTCATTCACCTCACCTTCCTCGTTCTTCTCATCATTTAGAACCTCGGGAGAACGAATCTCACCAACCTCCAGTGCAGCAGCAGCTAGTGTTTCGTCCTCAGCCCTAGCTGGTGAAGCTACTGGCGTTACAACAGGCTCAGGTTGACCTTCACCCATTTCTGAGCTCTCCATCATGTTGGAAGTATCAGCAACCTCAGGAGCTGTAACATCAGGCACGAGCTCTCCCTCTTCTCTCTCACTTCCAGATTCCAAAAATGACTGCGGGTTATCTGGCTCAGCTTGATCCTTTTGCCCCTCATCCGATACCATCTCTGATCCTCCTTGTCTATCCAAACTTAATTCTAGGACATCGTTCCCATCATCCTGCAGTTCATCTTGACTCGTACCCTCTAATTGTTGCTCTTTTGCCATCTCCACTTTCTCTCCAATAGTTTCAATCTCTTCCTTCTCGGCATCCATTGCTTCCTCAGTCGTACCTTGTGTTAACTCACCAACATCAAAAGATTCGTCTGTAGCAGCTGGAGTTCCAACAGTTTCCACAGGAGTGACAAATTGACATTCAGAACACTCTTTTGCAGGTTCTGAACTTTTAGGCTTCTTCTGCACAGGTGCTGCCACGTCACTGCTGATATCTCCTTGGATGATCGATTCTTCATGCAACTCAGAAGCGGATGAAGATGCTGTACGTTTGCGACCCAATGATTGGGTTCCTACAGCAAGATTTCGCCGAGTTTCTGTATCACTAGGAGGTGCAGATTTGCCCATGTTACTTCCATCCACCTCTGACATCATCTCCACGTCACCTTGTGGCTCTTCAGATATCACAATACGGGGCCTGACTAACTTCCTCTTTCCGAGCATTGGTCTCACAACAGTCTCTTCTCACTTTCCTCGATCTTTGCATGCCACATTTTACTATGAACAGAAAACAATGGAACTGCAAAGGATCGCAGCTTCCACATCCCTTTAGCTTTTCTATCACCCCAAATATTTTTGAACAGAAATAACAGCAAAACAAAAGGAGAATTGACAGAAGAAGTATGTAATAAATTATAGGCAAACAGGTAGCGCATGAACAGAGAAGTAACGAGAATTAAAGAAGAAATTAATAAATTATAGGACAGGGCGATGATGAACCACTTCCTTCCAGAACAAAGAGTAAGACCATTTTAAAGATCTTAGCTTAACTTGAAATGTAACAAGTTTTCAACACAATTTTTAACACAAATGATCTCCTATGAATCAGACCCATGCTTTCATCTTTCGCCAACTGCCACCGCTCAACAAATCTCAACTGCTACAACTAATGTGGAGCACAACACTTGAGAATCATGGACCGAGTGAAAAAAGATAAAAACCTAAACAAACAAAGTAGATGTGACTAACTACCCAATTCATGAAACCCTGGTTGATGCTGTATTTTGAACCTAGTAGTGGATTGCTTTGGGTGGCTCTGTTTCCGAAGACCGGATTATCTGCCAAGAGTGTTGCGTAGAAAGAACATGTTCACACCACAAATTCTCAAGGCAGCAACTGACGGCTTTTCGAGAAAGAATTTGGTGGCAAAGAACGAGGGAGTTGATATCTACAGGGGAGCTCTGAGAGACGGCACTAAAGTGAGGTTTGAGATCTATTTGGATGGCATTTCTAGGGAAAGCAAACGGAGATTCGTTGAAGAATGCAAGGTTCTTGCTCAATTACGCCACAAGAACATATTTCGCGTTTTGGGATGGTCTAACAGCCGAAGACTGAGGGCTCTGGTCACAGAATGGGTGGAGAGCAAGAGCGATGATATATGGCAATCAGACTCGGATCCCCCATGGAAGCAGAGGTTAAAAATGGCGGCAGGAGTAGTTGAAGACATTTATAGGAAGACGTTCTGTCGTTTAACCCAAACACTTCCGGTTAAACACTGCATTTTGCCAATTCTCAATGAGTGGCCTGTTGATTCATATTAGCGACGCTGACCGAGTAAAACACTGACGTGGTATAGGATTCTGTTAGAGGAGCTGACAGAATCTGGAGAACCTGGATAGAAAGATTATGTATCGTCACGTGAGCATGAATTTAGTGTCCATAAAGTAAAAAAAATAAAATTTAGCGACTAAATTATCAACATGATATAAACTTAGTGATTATATTACTAATTTCTTAAAAAAAAAATCTAAAAAATTTACATCCAAACATTAAAATCTTAAATTTTTTACATAAATTCCAACAACTTATCTAATATCTTTGGATGTAAAATATTTACAATTTTTAAGAAATTTTATTTAAAAAAATCGAAACTTTTACAACTAAAAAGTTAAAATCTCAAAAAATATGTACAAATTCAATATCCTTTTCACACAAACTTCAATAATTTTTCATTAAAAAAATACATCAAATATTCTCTCTCCTTACTTTTTAATCAACTCTATTATTTTTTTATTCAAATATCCATCAAATCTTCTTTCTACTCATTGTTTTACCAATTCTAATAAAATCATTTTACAATCACACATTTTTCAACTATTTTAGACAATAGTAAATTAAACAATGCTACTAATAACAATTTCAAATCGGCAAAATAACAATTATAATAATAATACACAATTGTATACGGGGTATCCTTTAACTATGCAGTACAAAACTTTTTAGAGAAAATTAGGGTATGCGATTTTTAAAGGAAAATGCTTCCAAAAAATCCTCGGGATTAATTCATTGCACTAATCGGTGGGCATATCAAATTTGATTATTGGAAGCAGGGCAATTAGTGTTGGTGATGACTATTTTCCATGACACAAGTAGGAGCTGAGCATCTAAATTGGCACCGGAACCGCCACACTAGCGGCTCCTGGCACCGGTTCCAGTAGTGATTTTTTGTTAATTTAACCGGCATCGGCACCTTATCGGAAAGACAAAACGACGCCTTTTGCTTGGGTTAGGGTTTTCTAACCCTAACCCTAGCTCATTGCCTCTTTACAAGGAGAACAACACCTTCTACTCTTCAAAGTTCAATGTCTTCATAGCCTACAGCAGCACCAGCCTTACCTCTCAGACAGTTAGATGTCTCTCTCCCCCACCTTGTCGTTGTCCCCTTCCTTTGATAAGATGCCAAAGATGCTGCACCTGCAAGTTTTATGGATGAATTGGTCTTGTTCTCCATTGCACTCCACGACGCCTTCAGCCTTCTTCATTTTCTATCCACCCTTCTTCAATTGTCCTGCATTTGTTACATGGTGAGCCAGTTACCATGTAACCAGTACCGTTAAAATAGCACCAACAAGCACTGGTTTGTGGCCAACTGGTGCCGATGCCCGTGTCAATTCCTCCTCACCGTCTATAATGATGACAGTGCCAGTTTTGGCCAAACCAACACCTACATTACCGCTACACACCCCTATATAACGGACGCAACTAGTGAGGCAATGAAAAAATAATAATAAGGAAGTCAGGGCCTAGCCCCCAAATTCAATAGATTCTTTTTCTTTTGGGGACGGCAGAACTGATTTTTTAAAAAGAGTATTTATGTATTTTTTTTTTTTTTGCATTTTTGCATTTTTGGCCCTCAAATTGCATTTTAATAGAATTAGACCTCTAAATTTCTTATCCTGCTTTCACCATTGTGTGGCACGCTTAAAGTTCCAATCACTAGAAGCCCAAAAAAGAAAAAGAAAAAGAAAAAAAAAAGTATATCATTAGACGAGAATGTTAGATGTATGCCTGCAAAACTAATTCTTTAAAATAATATGAGATAATTATTGTTTGGATTAATTACTTGTAGATATTATTTTATAAAACCTGACATAAGCCTACATGACAAGCGGTAATCCGACATTGTAGAAAAGTCAGGTCGATGATTGTTCAAATATTGTTGACTCAATGTGTTCTAGATCGAGATACATAATAATGTATAAATAGGTTTATATTCATTGTGCCTCTATAAGATAGAATGATTAACTTTGTCATTGAGGTGGTGATCTTAACAGACGAGTGGGTACACCATAAGAGCACATACATTGAACTAGATTAATCATGAATACCTGCTAAAAATGATCACTGATGTAGATAATGATGTACAACATAATTGGCTTACGTTGTCCTTAGATCTGAGGGAGTTATGTAGATTTGTTTATTATGTGCTTGTGTTTTGACTGAGTAATGTTAGGTAGATTTGTGTAATTGCTCAATATGAAATCCATCAATTTCTTCTTGAGATAGTATATTTACTATGTCTGTATAATGTTAGACTTAAATGAAAAATGTTGTGTAACAAGTTTTTGTGAAAAAAAAATTTCATTGTATTTATTTGCTTATATATATTAAGTAAAAATATATTTATTTGAGAAAATTATTTTTGAAACTTTTTTGGAGTCCATCTAGGTACATACTGAAAATTAAGAATTATATAAGTTAGAGATTTAATTAGTAATATTAGTGTGATTTTATTGGCTCATATGGAATATAGTATGGTGGAAGGATAAATAAACAAATAATTGTTAGCAAAAGAGATTTAATAAAAAATAATCTTATTATCCCAGGTGTTGTGATATGATAAAGGACATTATCACAGTTTGTAGAAATCCATAAATTTGAAATACAGAATATAAGGGAGTTAATAAAAAATAGTTTTTTATTATAAACCTACAGCCGAAATTTGAAGTCCCTAAAGATCCCAGGTACAAATACAGTTGAGACTTTGAGTGAGTCATTATAAAATTTCAAAGTTTTTCATTTGAGATTAGAAAGGCAGAATGTGAGAAAAGTTTTCTCTCTCAAACAATTATGTGTGTGAATTCGAAAGATGCAGCACGCTTGAACTATTTTGATTTCAACGTTCAACAATCCGCTACGACTCTGATTTTATTTTAATGGTATCATAGCTGAGATTTGCTGGAATCTCATAGCTCAAGTTAGTGTGTTATAACCCACCCGCATTACACGTGTTTTGAAAAAAACTTGGTCAGCTTGTCCATGTGTTTAAAAAATGACCAAGTTAATCTCTTCCGTTAGGGAAGTAATGGAGGTATGGACGAAGAGACTTCTATGTCTCAAAGTAACCCTGTGTCCACCCGCACACAACTAATTTAATCTCTTCCATGGAGGTATGGACGAAGAGACTTCTATGTCTCAAACTGTAACCCTCAAGGAAGAAGACTAATTTATCACAAGGTGAAACGACAATAAGTATCTAAGGGATATTCGTTTGCAAAAATATTATAAAATACAAATGTATTCAACAAAATTTACAAAACAAATATCCAAAATCTCAACAATTCTTATTACCTTTTACACAACAACTACACATTCCAATACCTTTTACACAAATCACCTTTTTCACCTACGATAACAAATCTTCACTTTTTATACTTTTTCACCTAGCTCCGATAATTTTATATTAAACCATTACATCAAATCATCTCTCTCTACACCTTTTTATAAATTTCAATAAAAATTAAATACCTTTAAAACTTTTTACTGATTTTTATACAAAAACATATAAAACTCTAATCTATATAAATATTCAGAATTTTCTCAAAAATCCTAAAAATCTTATAACCTTTTATAAAACTAGTAATTTCGGTAATTTGGCCATTTATTTATTTTATCTTATATTCCGAATGCGTAGAATATGAGCTTCCCCCAAATAATTCGCTCATTGGGCTTTTATTTTTGAGAAATGCTGCTTGTTTGGAAATGGGTTGTGGTTTTGTTTTGGGTTCAACTTTCAAATTTCAAATTTTAAGATTTAAATATTGTTTAGTTGTAAGGATTTGTTTGGTTGTTTAAGATTTGGAATGATTTATATTTAATTAAATTAAATAATATTAATTTATAGTTATTATGATATTCAGAAAATAAGAAAATAAAAATAATTTTAAAAAATAAGAAAAATATATAATTCAAAAAATAAGTAGAAAATGATTTCATAAATATCAAAAATTATAAAAATAGATAAAATATGAAACTAATAAAAAAATATCCATAAAAATTAAAATACCCAAGATAAAAATGTGCAAATTTTATAAAAAAAATAAATTTTACATTACCTTAACATTACCTTATTTGTTTTCTTGGAATTTTCGTAAACATGCTTGTTAATTAGCATACATCTCTTTTCTCTTTTTTTACCAAAGAATGTTATATTATATCATTTATGCTTTATCATTTTTCTTTAGCAATACATCATCATATTTTATCTCATAATATCAATATGTACTATGTATATATTTTTTAATTTTGTAATAATCAAATTTATAGTTTTTTATTATATTTGTCAAATTTTATTCGTTTGATAAATTTTACACAATTTTTATCTATCTTTTAATTGTTATGGATATTTTTTTTATTAGTTTCATATTTTATCTATTTTTATAATTTTTTATATTTATGAAATTATTTTCTACTTATTTTTTGAATTATATATATTTTCTAATTTTTTAAAATCATTTTTTATTTTCTTATTTTTTGAATATCATAATAACTATAAATTAATATTATTTAATTTAATTCAAATATAAATCATTCCAAATTTTAAACAATCAAACAAATCCTTACAACTAAACAATATTTAAATATTAAAATTTGAAATTTGAAAGTTGAACCCAAAACCAAAACCAAAACCACAACCACAACCCATTTCCAAACAAGCCCTTGGTGTCCTTCCTGAGTTCTTCTTAGGTTCTTCTAAGAAGAATCCAACGGCTCAGGATCTCTGAGTGTATAGGGCTCACTTTTAAAATTAATCCTGAGCCCTTCTTCTGATTATAAATTAAGAATCGTTAAGAAGTTGCTCTTTATTTTTTTGTTGGCCTCGTCAAAAGCAACAATTTCTTTAGAGAGACAAAAACAGAAAGAATCGTTATTGTTCGCCGTTGAACTTGCGATGACAAACTGTGATTCACACGGTCACTCTGGCAGGCAGGCAGTCACGTTCCGTCAGAATGAGTTGCCACGAAACTGGTCCCACATGGCGGATCATCATGCAGTTTGCACCGTATCGCAGTTTCCAAACTCCGCTTCCAAAATAGCCGCAAACATTTCCGCACCCAACAGACGGTGCAGATCCCTCCTTCCCCAAGCAGACAGTCAGGATCTCCCATCCTTTCAAACCCACACTTTTTCGCGCTCAATGACAATAAATATTATTATAATAAAATAAATTAATAAAAAAAGAAAAAAAATACCCTTCCTCTTCCCCCTCTTCTTATCTTTCACTCTGTAATCCCTCCAAAAACAGCATTCAATTAGAGAACTCAATTGAGGGTGCGATCCTACCCTCGATGTCGACTAGCGACCGCTTTCCGCCACCATTTTCATCTTCATCTTCGGCCATGAAGCCCTCGGATTCGCACAATCCAACCAGGAAGGTGAAAAAGAAGCGACCCGCTCTCGCGGACGTCACCAACCAAAGAAATGAATCTAAGAGTAATTCACGGACCTCGCTTTCGTCGTCCAAGACTCTGGTGCGCTTAATTTCTCTCAATTTAACATCAGATTTTCTCCTCTCTCCGTGTCTTTCTTTTTTCTTTGAAATGTTAGGGCATCTGGCTTATTGAACAATTGCAGTATACATTCTGTGTTTGGGGGTCTCTGATTTTGGATTCTTCTTTGTTTCTTGAAATGGAAATTTAATATTGGCACAAAATCCCCAAATTTACAAAATATTCGAAATTCGTTGGGGTTATTTGCTGTTGTCTTACATCACTATACTCGTTGGTTTTTTTTTTCCTACATTGGAAATAATTTGTGTTGCTTACTGAACAGAGGCACGCCGGTTGCCCAGCCAATTTGCCGTCTGAATCATCCAAGTTTCGATTATCTTGTTGTTCAACAAAACAGGGATTCACCATTTTTTTTTTTAATCCACGGTGGTTTTATATGCACGATAAAATGGAAGATCGTCCAAACAAAAAAGAAAAGAAAGAAATGAAGAACAAAGTAATATTATGAATTGAGAATCAATGTGTAACAAGTGAAAGACATAGAGAAATGTTTACAATCATATGATGATGAGCCATTGAGAAAACGTGGATCATATTTTCGTTATGGAGAAATATCAATTTACTACTTTTCCATAAATATTAACATCAAGTTGCATTGTGACCAATTGAGTTGCTTAACTGTTGGGCACTAAAACATGAGCTGCCAGTCTTTATAAAGGAGTTATTGTGACCAAATTTTTGCAATTAATTTAATTAAAACACTGATAATATTTTCATGCTAATACGCCTGTCATAGGACAAAATTATCTTATTCATTTGCTACGTTGGAAAAATACAAATGACCATCTTTCTCAAATCAACTCCATAATTTCCATCTTTGTCGTCTAGTATTTGCATGTTCATTCCATTTTATGCATCAAAAGGTTTATATCCAGATGTTTGACTGCCGTATTTCAGCTGTGTAAGGAGCATTTAATAATTTTAGATTTATACATGTCTTTCTCTCATCTCCATTGAAATATACAGACATCTATTACGGCGTTTTTAGCAATTTATTTGATTATCACTATCTTAATGTGTACTATAACTTCTTGCGATTGCATAACTTTCTAAGTTTGATTCATGTAAGAACTTTGTGGGGTTCTAACAAAGGAGATTGTATCCATTATGGTGGTGATATTTTGCGATGCTCTGTTCAAAATGATGGATAGCGCTTTGGGCTGATATTTGTGAATTGTGAGGATTGAGTTGAATTTTAGTTGTCAAAAGTTCCTTGCTTCGATGTTATAATTAGATTTTGATCTTTCTTCTCACATTGACGTGGGAAGTTTTAGCTTTTAGCTTCCTGCTATAGTCGTTTTAAGAGTAAGAGAAGGATCGACTGTTTTTCTATTTGAAGGTTCCATGTGCGGCCAACATTGCCAAGACGAAGAAACAAGTTTCTGCTTGCCCTCTCGATATAGGCTTCTCTCAGAGAACTTTGCCTCCATCCTTGAGCTTGAAATCCAGTGTCTTGGTTCTGCCCAAGGATACATCTTTCCCTGGATGTGATCAACCTATGTCTAGCATTGCAGCCCTCTCTTCTCCTTGCAGCGTGGATGCTGTTCTTCCTGCTCCAAGTAGCCCAATTAATGCACCCAGAGGCATGGATGTTTCTCCAAGTATCTCACTTGGTGGTTCTGTTTCTTTGGATGAGAGCATGTCTACGTGTGAGTCTCTGAGGAGTCCAGAATTGGAATATATTGACAATGAGGACTCTTCACCAGTTACATCAATTGAGCCGGAGACAAGCAACGGTCTCAATATTTCAGACACCGCAGAAAAAGCAGGTTTCTTATTGTAAAACATTCAGATCTCACCTGCATAACTCTCTCTCTCAATTTCTATACGTTGAGGATCTTCTTCTTTAATATCTAAGTAGGGATTTGACACATCTCCAAGTTTTTTGGTCAACATCCGCCATGATATCTTGGTGTACTTGCTTTGGATGCACAGTGCATATCTAGAATATTTTGTTTATGTCCTTTCTAAAGCAGTTTTTCACATGTCGAATTCAGAGAGTGTTCGCAAGAGATGTATATTTGTTGAGATGGAAACATTTGATAAAGTTGTTGACATTGATCGCAATCTCATGGACCCTCAGTGCTGTGGAACCATTGCTTATGACATCTACAAAAACTTGCGTGTATCTGAGGTTCAGCATACTCTTCTGGACAATATTGAATGTGCTGTGTTTTCTTATTTTGTCAATGTACTGTGTCTTCCTAAGCAAAGTACATTGTCTATCCTAAACATTCTATTTAATGGTTTATTCAATTTGTTCGGTTTTCAGGCAAATAAAAGCCCTTCGACAGACTTCATGGAAATGATCCAAAAAGAAATAAATGCCAGCATGCGTGCTGTCCTTATCGACTGGCTTGTGGAGGTAATTTGTGGCTGGTGATGATTTGTATGATCCAAGTTCGCCCCCCCATCACACTTTTCAGGATTATGTTTAATAAATGTCTTGATAAGTGGGGTTTTCGATGGGATTATAAAGCATTCGTTGTCAATATCATCAAGCCTTTTCGTCCATATAAGCACTCTGTTTTTTTGGTCGAGGGGTTATCTGACCTCCTATTGTTAACTTTAGGTTGCTGAAGAGTACAGGCTTCTACCTGATACACTATTTTTGGCTGTTAACTATATTGATCGCTATCTTTCTGGCAATTCGGTGAAAAGGCAACGGCTGCAATTGCTTGGAGTCGCATGCATGATGATTGCTGCGTAAGATTCTTTTGTAGATTTGCTTACTTCTCTCTCTATCTATCTCTCTCACTCTGTCCATGTGGTGCATCCACCTATATAAGTTCCGACAATCATAAGAAGTATCAATGAACCTTGTTGGGTGATTGTCTTGCCAGCAAGTATGAGGAGATCTGTGCGCCCAATGTGGATGAGTTCTGTTACATAACTGATCATACATACGAAAAGCAGGAGGTTTGTCTTAAAGTTTACTCTTAGATGCTTCTTTGAATTGCAGTATTTACCCTAGCTCCTAAAGCATTGACAATGTAAATTTATGCAGGTTTTCCAAATGGAATCTGCTGTTCTCAATTACTTGAAATTTGAAATGACGGCCCCAACAGCTAAATGTTTTTTGAGGTGATAGCTACTTTATTAATATCAGATTGTCAAGTGGAAGTTCATTGGAACTGCGTTCAGTTTTGAATTTTCTTATTTTATGACAAATGTTCAGGCGTTTTGTTTGTGCCGCCCAAGCCACCAGTGAGGTATAGACTTTCTTGGACAAGATTCCTTTTAGTACTTCAGTTTGATTTCATTCCTTCAGGACTCTCTGCGGAGTTTGGCTGTAAATTACTATGACAGACCAACAAAATGTCAGTTAAAATTGGTTTTAATTTCAGAATATATAGAAATTGGAGGTCCATTAATGCTCTTGGTTTTTGGTATCAAAGTTCACTACAATAGGTGGTATCTGCTACTTTGCCTAGGTTCCCTCAATGCAGTTGGAGTGCTTGGCCAATTACCTCGTGGAGTTATCTCTTCCAGAGTATAACATGCTTCGTTATGCTCCATCCCTGGTAGCTGCTTCTGCTACTTTCTTGGCCAAATTTATACTCCTCCCCAAAAGGAAACCCTGGGTATGTGCGAGGAAGTATTACACAGATTCTTCTTGTAGCTCAATGTTTTTTAATGCATATCTTCTCATAAATATATGAGTATAGTTTGTATTGACTATATTCATGTCACAGAATTTGACATTGAAGCATTACACACTCTACCAAGCTTCTGATTTGAGTGACTGCGTCAAGGCGCTGCATAGCCTGTGCTGTAATTGCGGTAGTTCTAATCTACCTGCAGTTAGGGAGAAGTATAGCCAACATAAGGTATTCAGCTCTTTCCTCCTCTCTCTGGATGATGAGTGCAAAATGAGATCCATTAGCAACAAATTTTTTTTAAGTCAGTTCAGTGCAGCCTCTTATGAGCACTGTTAATCCTTTTATGCTTTCTGCTAATAAGTGAGTCTGTAGAAAAGCATGCCAGGGGGTTTCAACAAGAACCGAAGGTAGGAACTTTGTAATAACATGATTTGCTAGGATATCACTGAACAGCGGTGTTTACTACATAGCACACTGTGCTCAATGAGCATATAAATAGCTAGAACTGACACCTAATCACTCATCAGAAGTTTCCTCAAAGTAACCACCCCCCCCCAAAAAAAAAAAAAAAAAAAATTTCCTCAGAGATGAGAAGTTGGATCGTGTGAGCTGAAAATATTTCACCTCATACATTGAAGTGGAGTACATATAAAACTTTTAGCCAGCGAACTTCAATGAACATTTCTTGTTAGCATAATATGCACCACATCAGCAAAACATTATAGAGAGGTTTTTGCTTTCTGAATTTTCAAAAATGTGCTCAGATATTGTTCAAACCAAATCATTATTCTCTGGAAGCAGAACTGAGCTAGTACACTCTAATGATTTTGGCTAAAATTGAGTTTTTCTTTTGCCCTTTCTCACACACAGTGATTTAAGCTGACATGTTTCTTTCTGCATTAGTACAAGTTCGTGGCAAAGAAGTACTGCCCTTCTTCTATACCTCCAGAGTTTTTCCAAGACCCAAGCAACTAGACAGCGTTCCAACTCAATGAAACTCGGCATGTGAATCCCACGTATGGAATTTTGAGTCCGGTAGTTCTGTGCGTACTGTTGGATATTCAGGCGACCTTCTCGTCGTACTGTTTTCCTAGACATAATAAACTCAACTCTTGTACAATTATTTTCTTGAAATGAGTTTTCAGTGTATATACCACGGGTTCAAATATACACAGAACCATCTCTTCTAGCGTGTTTCCTGTTTCCTTCATGGGTTCACATGCTGTCATAACTACTTATGAAATAAGTCTTAGAGGTTGCCAGAATAGAGTGCTCGTCTGTGACTCTGCGACTGGCAAAACGGTGAGCATCAGGTGCCGCCAGAACAATCTGTTTCACCCAGTATGGAGCCGAGCCGAGTCAATCTAAAAAAAATTATTGGAGAAAAAAATTCTTTCTCATTTTTTGTTTTTTAGTTTTATTGAGCTTCCAATTTGTGTCTGGGATTTCTTCATCAATTCGATTTAAGCCTATTTGTTGCAGTTCTTACGGAGATTGAAGACACTCGTCAAAACATAAATTTGAAGGCCCAAATTCTGACACGACATTATCCTAAATGCACTCACACTAATGTTGACGCAAAGTAAACAAAAAAGTGGATTTGGTTCGGTTCGGTTCAATTTTTTGGAACCAAAGCAAAACTGTGGATCTCATGCCAAAACTTTGACCTTACACTAACCTTACAATCGAGCGATATTTGGTAAGCAAAAAATTTAAAAATTTTGAGTTTGAATGAGAATTTTTTTTTTAATATTATCTTTTTATACATTGAAAGAGGAATATAGTTTGGGCAAGCTCTACACGGGTGGAGAGTAAGCTTGGGTATTCTTTGGTGGAGTTTAATATCGCAATATTTCGGAGTATCAAAATTTCAAACAACTTAAATACACTTTAAAATTTTTAACATCTATATACATATACATTCTAAATTTTTCACAAACCCCAATAAATCTCAATATTACAAAGATTTTCAAAAATTTTAGAATATTCTTTGAAATTTTGATAAACAAACGCCACCTTTAAGGTGTGACGATAAACCCGCAATAAATAAACTTCCTGTATTAATATTCGAATAAATATCTAGTCTAATATTCGGTGGGATTTTTTTTTGTCTCTTTATGTTTTCTGCAGGTCTTGGATTCTGGCCATTGTTGCTAATGGGCTTAATTAGGAGAGCCGATTTTGGGTTACAAGAAGATGGAGGAAAAAATTTAGAGAGAGAAAATAAAGGGATTGAGATCTATGTTTTGGGGACAGTAAGTTAATGTGCTTCCAATTTCATTGTTTTGGGTAAGTAAGTTTTAGAAGAATTTCGAAAAGAGAGAAGAAGCAGAAAATTAAGGGATTGAGATCCATGTTTTCTTGGAACAGAGCTAAGTCCTCACAAATGTGTATAATGATTGCAGATGATGAGGATTGGAGTTGTTTTTCTTTTGGTAGAAAAGAGATATTGACTTCCCTAATGACTACTGGTTTGGATACTGTCTCTCTGTCTGTATTTGTTTCCTAAGTTGCTAAAGGCAGATCCGCTGACCGTTTGAATTCAAATTCAAAACTTAAAAACCTAAAACCTAAACTCACAGACTGTGACCACATGAACAGTAACAGACGACTTAATGGTCTGTGGGATCGCCTCATTCGATGGTTGTGGGAAACATAAACTTGCTTCAAACCCAGAGGAGGTCGCATATGCCATATGCTTGGCCCACACCTACCCCCGCTCCTAACGTTTACAGAGCCAATCGAACGGCTGGGACCGCTCAAGGATTCAAATACCCCCATTTCCCCGCCTCAAAAGTCTAATTAAACCTTTTCTTAAATGACCTCTGGAACTCACACTCTGTGCAACGCTCTCTCTCTTTCTTTGTCAGTTTGCTTTTCTTGTGCTTGAGCTAAGCTAACAATAAAGAAGGCTGAATCAGAGAGGCCAAGGGAGCAAAGAAAGCTTCTTGGACGCGAACTCTAAACTGGGTTTTATCCAAAATGTCTACCCAGAATCGGCGTTCATCGTTTTCTTCATCAACTTCGTCCTCATTGGCGAAGCGGAACGCCTCGTCTTCATCATCGGAGAATATAGGAAAGGCTACTATGGCAAAGAAAAGAGCGCCACTGAGTAACCTCACCAATGTCAAGAACGTGGCTAACATTTCTTCGCGGAGCTCCGTTCCATCTTCTGCGTTGGTATTTACTGTACAAATCTTGTTTTCGGTTGTTTGTGTGCTGAGAAAATGTAGAGAAATACCAATTGAAACAAGAAAAAGTGAAGAAAAGAAAAAGAAAGTGAAAGGAGTTTGGACATTTCGTTATCTTGTTGTTCTTCTTTTAATGAAGTTTTAGAATGTTTATGTTGGTTCTCTTCAGTTGTTAAGATATTTTGCCTTTGATTTGTGGCCTGATCCCAGTACGAAATACTAAATGATACATCTTGTTCATCTTTGCTATTATTTTCTTATGTTTTATATCTGTTAGATTTTCCATGTCAAGGAAATTGAAAACAGAGTGAGTTCTTTCAGGAAACGAGAAGAGCCTGAACTGATCGCTACATTTCAAGTCGAGAAGTCGGGATCCTGTCATTCTTTAAATGCTTGCTTTCCAGTGTACAAGTTTTACAACAACCAAAAAAGACGTGATGTATCAACAGCTAGAATTTAAGAACCTTTAGATTAAAGTTGATCCCGTAACGTGAAATTTTTAGGTGTGGAATTTTAAAATGCTCTCGAACTGAATGCACTTGTGTGTACCTCAATTTTCTCCTTGTTTTGGCATTTACCGAATTTTAGTCTGCTCACTGTGGCTTCAGTTGTCTTCTTCAGACACTTGACTTGGTTTCATATTTGAAGGTGTCATCTGCAACTAAAATATCCAAGGCAAAGAAGGGACCTCCTGCCGGCCCAGGGAGCATGGGACTTGCCAGGAGCAGCTTTCCTGCATCCTTGAATGTTAAATCAAGTGCACTTATTCCTTGTAGCAAGGTTACATCTTTCCCTAGAAGTGATGAAATTATCCCTAGAACTGCTGCCATTTCTGCGCCATGCAGTATGGATATTTCTCCAAGTAAATCAGATGGACTGTCGGTTTCTCTGGATGAAACAATGTCTACTTGTGAATCCTTCAAGAGTCCTGACGTTGAATACATTGACAACAATGATGTTCTAGCAGTTGACTCCATAAACAGAAAAACGATCAGCAGCCTTTACATTTCAGATCATGAAGAAAAAACAGGTGCTCTATTCTACTTTTCCAGTTTTTGTCGCACTAGCCCGCTTTTTTTAGTTGTTTTCCCCTGACCCTATCGAATTTATTACTCATGCATCTAATATTTCACGTTTCTAAGAAATGTTGGCACATTATACGGGCTCATAAAAACTTTCATAGCTTTGAACCATAATTTCATGTATTCTTGATGTTCCAGTGTTGTTCATATCAATTTACTTGCAGGCAGCATATGCAATAGAGATGTCCTCGCAGAGATGGAAACAAATCATAAAGTTGTAGACATTGATATGAATTACACGGATCCGCAGTTGTGTGCAACCTTTGCTTGTGATATTTACAAGTACTTACGTGCGTCTGAGGTATGACAGCTGTAGTCTAATACTGTCAATGTTCATCCTAATTTACACAATTCTCATTCTTTATTTCTAGTTTTGTTGGTCAAAATTATACGCTTTTTTTTTTCCTGCTTCATGATCCATTTAAAATTCCGGGATTTTTAGGCAAAGAAAAGGCCGTCCACAGACTTCATGGAGAAAATTCAAAAGGACATCAACGCGAGCATGCGTGCAATATTGATCGATTGGCTTGTGGAGGTAATTCATGTGTTGAACGTTCTACATTTTTATATCCTGGAGACATGCTTTAAGAGAGAAGAAATTGGTGAGGATTTTGGGCATTGAAATAACTTGGGAGTATCATTAGCCAGTGCAGGTTGTGTCGTGTGAAATTCTGAACCTCTATTCCTAGTGCAGGTTGCTGAAGAGTACAGGCTTGTACCCGACACATTATATTTGACTGTGAACTACATAGATAGGTATCTCTCAGGCAATGTGATGAACAGGCAACGGCTACAGTTACTTGGTGTGGCTTGCATGATGGTTGCCTCGTAAGAACAAAATTTCTTCCAATGTGGTTTTTTGTCGGGGATACATCTTTTAATATCCCCTTGAAAATTTTGGTCTAATAGATACTATTAACAAGCAAAAGTTTTCTGTTGCCAGAAAATATGAGGAGATTTGTGCGCCCCAAGTGGAAGAGTTTTGTTACATAACTGATAATACCTATTTCAAGGAAGAGGTTTGGGTCCTATCCTGCTCTGGTTGAACTACGCTTTTTCTAGATGTTTGCATTGTTGAATTCTGGCTAAACAAGGTAACCATTATCATTCTGTATGCAGGTTTTGCAAATGGAATCTGCTGTGTTGAATTACTTGAAGTTTGAAATGACAGCGCCAACAACTAAATGTTTCTTAAGGTGAGGGCTAACCTAGGACTATCGACTTCACCTATTTATTTCACATATCCTGCTCCAGATAGTGACTTGTGATTCATGATTAGGCGATTTGTTCGTGCTGCTCAAGGGATCAATGAGGTATATATCTTGGGCTTGAGTGCTCGGTTATTCTGCTTTACATCTTTCCAGTCAATATCATTGTCTCATCTACATTACTGTGGCTTTCAACAAATTTGATTATAGTCGTTTACTTAAAGTCACAGGGTTCTTGGATGATTGAGAGGGGAAACAAATTTGATCATGAAGCTCACCCTCATCAATCATTCAGAAGGTTTCTTTTATGATATAGATTTACAGAACCGTTTATTGGATACAACTGCCATATCCTAAAACTTTGATCTTCTGGTGTTTTTATCTGTCATTCTCTCAGGCTCCATCACTGCAGTTGGAGTGCTTAGCCAACTACATAGCGGAATTATCCCTCTTGGAGTACAATATGCTTTGTTATGCTCCATCCCTCATTGCTGCTTCCTCGATTTTCTTGGCCAAATATGTACTTTCCCCTTCTCAGAGACCGTGGGTACGTGTTTGATAAAAAGATCAGGTCTTTTTCTAGTCGTTTATGATTATGGTTCTCTAAGATGGGTTGATTTTTCCATTTTGTTTTGGTACAGAATTCCACTTTGCAGCATTACACGCTATACCAGCCTTCGGATTTGTGTAACTGTGTTGAAGATCTCCACCGCCTCTGCTTTGATAGCATTAGTTCTAGTTTACCTGCAATTAGGGAGAAATACAGTCAACATAAGGTAAGCTAAATGCCCCTTACTCTCATCACTTTGCTGAAATTAGTATATATTTTGGTTGATCAGCGTTTAACTGAGATGTTGTTTCTTGGCTCTTGCTCAGTACAAATATGTGGCGAAGAAGTGTTGTCCCCCTACGATACCTCCAGAGTTTTTCCTGAGTTGAAGTCGATAAAACATTTTAAATTAGTCTCCAATGCTCGGTTGGATGTAGAGCTCAGATCACTGATTTTAGCGGCTAGTTGGTTCCAAGCAATGGAATTCTTTTTTACCTTCTTTCTTTATTGTACCATGTTTACTTTCCTTGATTTGGTAGTTAA